>JAKUCV010004231.1:10446-23281 GCA_028386065.3 Turnera subulata
AAATTCCGAAACCCGAAAAATACCAACTTAGTTCCGAAAAATTCACGGGAAAATCACGAGCGCGGGAAAACCCTCGGTTTCGAAAAACGACTCCCGTTTTACCTTGAATTAATTACCCAAGATTAATTCAACAGTAAATCACGGTAAATAGACTTTTACAGTCCGGTAAAAATCCAAAATTTTTACCCGGGCTGTTACAATAGCTCATCTACAAACACTAAACGAGGAATTCTCGCCAGATCATTCGGTAGTTCCTCTTGCTGCTCATTTACCATGATATAAGCTAACCTATTTCTTCTTCCTAGAGAGGCACCCTCAACAAAGAAAACAGTAGCTGGGGAAGGCATTTTTTTCTTGTCTTGTTGATTTTTCTAAGTTTTCTGCATCTTTCTGTCTCAACCGCCTCCCCTTCTTATAGTCTGAGCTTAGACAGCTAGGTGTCAGTTTTCTCAAATGTGGACCCTTTTTCTGTCTCCAAAAAAATCCATAAGATTTTTCGGTAATTAAAACTTTGCATTATTTGTCAGTAAACTCCAAAGCTTTTCAATCTTCGAGGTTTTGCTTTTGGAAAAGTTTGCCACTACTTTAATTATTGTCCAATAATTTTGATCTTTTTCGACATGAGTGGCAGAAATAAGCCTAAATCTGGCACATATATTGCTAGCCTGAAGCTAGCAATTGAGTAATCAAAACTTAACATATCAAGCCAGAAGCTGAAATGCCCTAGCCTGAAGCTAGAAATTTTAAGTGTTCAAATTCACAAGTTTATACAGCCTGAAGCTGAGACCAACTAGAAGTTGGCTGATAGATATGTAATCTATAGCTAGTATGCACCAGCCAGAAGCTGGTAAATAATTTTTCTAAGTTATCCAGCATGAAGCTGGCACCAACTTGAAGTTGGTACATGGACTTATTATTTGGCATGTCCGGTTGGGCCATCCCGGGTCAATAATGATGCACGAAATTTATTGGATCATTCATTGAAAAACCAGAAGTTTTACAATCAAAGAATTTCTATGAGTTTGTTTGCTGCGAAAGTTATTATACGGCCTTCCTAAGATGAGAATGGCCTAGTATCACCAGCAAGTTTGAGAATAGTTCAGGGTCATAAACGCGGACTGATAAATCTGCGGTGTTAACCATCTAGGTAATTTTTACGATGCATCGACTAGATGGTCTATTGTGTAACGCAAGTTGGCATTGTGCGCACTAATTTAATAATTAAGCCACTTGCAGGTATATGTCCCTATTTATGTTACTAGACTATATGTCTAGATAATGCTGATATATTTCTTCAATGGATAATGTATATCATTGGAAATAAACCCAAAGAGATCTGGGCCATATTGACAATTGATTGCAGGACCATTGATGAAATATGACTATGGTATTTTATACGCAGTAAATGTGCATCAAGCCAATAAGATATTATAAGATCATAAGATCTCCCCATTGGTTCTTGGTCACAAAATATCTCCCATCTTCGGACCATTGATTGTACAGTATATTATACTCTACCACAGCATAGTTAATCTGGTCCTTAAAGAATGTTGGGAATAAATGTTGGGTAATCTCCATCAAATCACAACATTATTGAAACTATTGACTAAAAGATTGGAGATTCATTTATAGCAAGATTTGCTTATTGATATGTGTGTATACCCAACATCAGGGGAGAAAGAAGCAGCTGGATCAAGTTTGTTAAAATGCATAATATATATGAATGTTGATCCTCATATAAATTAATGTGAACCTGAAATTCTAAAAGAAGATGATTCATTTGCAAGAAAATTGATATGCAATTGCCAGACACATTTAAATTAAGTGCGACCATATACCAGCTGCAAATGCTCCTGTTTCAATTAATGTTCCTGAAGAATAATATAAGTATGCAAATGAATCTATAGATTATACTCGGTTCCAAAAGAAAAGAAATTTTCGATAGAGAGTAAAGGAGCAAAATGATAAGATGGCCCTAGTAAAAAATATGGCCTCCAGTAGAGGTTTTGAGTTAAAAGTCCTCTAGAAGAGGTTGATTCTCTGACACAAAGTGATAAAGTTCCAGAAGTAACTCAGGTACCTGAAATAAATGAGCATGATGAGATCTCAATTACAGTGTCAGAAATGAAATGGAACCGACATGAAATAACCGTCGACGAAAGACAATTTTTTTTTATTATATAGCGCTAAATAAAATGAGGATCATGAACCTACTAATGAAAGTAGGCGTTGTATGATTGGCCAAAATATATGAGATATAATTAAAGGCTGTGTTAGACTCGCATTGCGAAGCGAGATATTTATCGGACCTGTAGTCCGTACACCATATGGTGTAAAATTGATCGGTCGAAAAATGGGTATTTGTGCGGAAAATATAAATGAGATATAAAGCATGGTTGCACAAAGTTTTACCCGAACGATCTGGTATTAATTATGAGGAGATTCACTCCCCTGTGGTGGATGCAATTATTTGAAAGGTCTGGCATTATATAAAGAATTAGAAATGCATCTAATGAATGCTTTTACAACCTACTATGGATCCATAAGTTGTGAAATATACATGAAGATCCCTGAAGGATCCAAGTTGCCTCAAGCAACTAATTCTCGGGAAATTATAAAAATTAAATTGAGTTTAAATCATTTTTGAGTATGAATAAACTTTATGTTGATATCTATATGGTTAGTGATTGGAACCCCAGAAGAGGCTTCCAAATACTGTGCTATTAGACTGGTCCTGGAGTACCCTGTCTTAGTGCAATATGTATTGCTTGTAACATAAAGCCTGAAGCTTTTGATTTAAGCCTATTGGCAAGATATGTATTTGCTCTTATCTTCGGGAAATACCAAATGTGTAATCCTGTAAACTCGAAAGAGAGTAAATTTGATTTTTGCAGATGTAGATCCCTTATTCAGTCCACATAAAGCAGAGACGGACATCAACTACAACTTTACACAAGATATTACAATATCATCGGGACTACAAAAGCAAGATGACAAGATGGACGCTCCAACGACAAAATCATGAAGATAATGCTGTCAACTCTGTCCAATTAAAGCAATGATGTATCATAGTGATCAGACAACACACACGTCACCAGAAGCTGACAAGGACGATTGACATGCAACGATATCAAGGAATCAACAGAGGTCAAGATGAGGGGGAGTAGAATACGCACTGCACTCTTTTTTCCTTCACCAAGTTTTTATCCCACTGGGTTTTTCTTGGTAAGGTTTTTAATGAGGCAGTTTTTCCCAAAGCGTATTCTACCCAACACACAATGACATCCAAGGGGGAGTGTTATAAAACACATGGTGTAATGTGGATGTCATTGACTGACTATTCCACCTACCCACAGTCTATAAATTGTACACAAATAGAATGAATAAAACAGAGAGAAACCGAGCATCTATTTTCCCTCTGCTCTTCCTCATTTCCATCTTTCTCTGTTCTTCATCTTCTCATCCTCCTTAATTTTTCTCTCCATCAAAACTTCATTATTCAACATATAGTAAGTTTACTTTAAAGACTACTCATGCAAGCACATAGGCAGGATGAATATTGCCTAAGGAAGCAAAATAACAATGGAAGATCTGCCACAAGAACGCTAATAAATATAGCTTATCATGTATTGAGTCGTTTAGAAATAATATTTTTTCGGTACAGGTAGGAAAAAGTTAAAAAAAAAAAGCAGGAATCACGCCGCAAACTGTTTATATGAGAAGCAATTTGTCACGGACACAGGATGGCGCAGCGGAAAGACACCCAATATCCGTGCGGCTCTAGGTTCGCAACGATACCTAAATCAGCCTAAGCAAATAAAATAATAAGAACACAGTATTTGGGAGAAATCTCCGTAATATTATTGCTCAAAGAATACAACAACACACAGCCCAACGCCTCCCCTCTCATGCTATTTATACAATATCACTTGAGTGCTCTCCAAGTAATCCTAAGAAAACCCACTCACGCTAGGTTTCTTATCCCCCACTTCTATTCTTTATGGACAAGGATTAGTCAAGTCCAAGCCCACAAGACACAAGCCGTTACATAATTAAGTGACTAGTTTAATTAAATAACAAACCCCTCACCATCAATACAACATGCACACAAATTTGGCCTACACTAGGACTTTGTGTGCCTAAAAATCCCAATGCGTGACATTCTCCACCACCTATTCATGCAATGCCCTCATTGCCTTCCGTAGATAGGAAGCCACTAGTCGTCCAAACCGATTCAGCTTGTCCTCGTGCACCCATTTCGCTTCAGGTTGATCCCTCCACTTGACTAGATACTCGAACACAACAGCATCCTCCGTACATCGAACAACCCGGTGTGCCTTTATCCACATGTGAGGTGGTTGCCTATCCGTAGGAACTTCATCTTCCTTTGGTATTGCTTTTACCTCTACCTCGTTTGGTTTTGCCACACTAGTTTGCCCCGTTTCCAAAGCCATCTTTGCTGCTGATATTGCTCCCAAGGTTGATTCTCGCATAGTGCTCAAGACGCAGCGTGGCTGCACACCATCAAGTACAATCGAACCCTCTTTGCAAAAGATCAACGCTTCCTTTTTATCCAAGAACTCCATGCCGAGTACCATAGGATAATCATCAAGCTCCACCACAGTAAACTCTAGCCGTCCACACCAATTACCAATGCGAACCTTCATGTCATATGCTAACCCCACAATAGGTTGTGCCTCCAAGTTCACCGTTTTCATGGTAGTTGTGCTCTCTTGCGGTATGTACCGAATCCCCAATTCTATGGCCGTCTTGGCTTGTAGAAAATTGTGAGTCGCACCTGTGTCAACCAAAGCATCCAACTCTGTACCTCCAACTTGAACTCGAACGAACATCCGTCCCTTCTTGCGTGGCTTAGCCGTAGCATCTATGGCTCCGAGTCTTTCTAGTGGTGCCATTCTGACCCCGCCTCCATGCTTGTTTTGATCTTGCTCCTCAGATTCGATGTGTTTCACTGCCGCAGAAAGCCTATGCTTCTTTGGACAATCGCGAACACTGTGTGGTCCCTTGCACAGAAAACATTCCCACGGTTTGTTATCATCACCTTTGCCTCCTTTCCCCGATTTGGTGTCACTTGACTTGGTTGATGATGTATTACTCCCGAACTTAGCCTTCTCTCCACCACCTTTAGAATCGCCATCCTGGTGATTAGAGCTTTTCGGCTTGTCTCCCTTATAATCTGCTAAGGACTCCGCCACTCGGATAGCATCGACTAAGGTCTCAACTTCGCGTCTATCCACCTCCATTTGTGCCCAATCTTGCAAGCCTCCAACGAACATGTCCAACGCTTCAGAATCTGGCATGCGTGGAATTTCGAACTTCAGCTCTTGAAATTCCTTCACGTACTTCCAAATACTATCCCTCTACTTAAGGCTGCGCATTTTCCTTCTCGCCTCCCTATCAACATACTTGGGATAGAACTGTGCTTTCAGCTCTGTCACGAACTCGTCCCACGGAAGTCTCTTCCTTTCCACCTCCAAGGTCTCTAGTCTTTGTTTCCACCAAAGCAAAGCAGCATCCTTGAAGTACCTAGAAGCAATTTGCACTTTCTAGTCCTCATCCATAATCCTCATACCTGCAAAGTATTGATTCACACTAAACAAAAAATTGTCAAGCTCCTTAGCCACTCGCATTCCATGATAGGTATCTGGCTTAGGTATGTCAATTTTAGGTAGTGCGTGTGCAGATGCACCTCCCTCTCCACTTGCAAGCACTCGTCTACATAGAGTCAGCTCTTCCTCCATACGTATATTCCTGGCCTTCAGTTCTCGTAACTCTTGGCCTTGCACAGTGAGTTGCTTCGACTGCTCGTCAATTTGTTCTTGCAATTCAGCGATTTCCTCCTTGAACGATGCCTGCAGCTTGTCGAACTCCTCCCTTAGAGTTTGAGACTGATCCTGCCCTTCGATTTCAAGATTTGTGAGCTATTGCCTCAGCACTTGAATCACTTTCGTTCTACCCTCAGCACCAGCTTCACATTCCTCAACTCTCTCCTCGAGGCCATTCAACCGTCCTTGAATCTTTTCAAAGTTTTGTTGAAGGATCGGGACAGCAGCTTCCACTGTCGGATTACCCGTCTTCGCTGGACCCCTACTCTTAGATCGGCCCCTGTCAGCCTTCTTCTTTGGGTCAGCAACCTTCAGTTCACCCTTACTTGGATCAGATATCTCTTGAGAAACCACACTCGTCTCTTGTTCCCCAAGAGGCGGCTTCTCCGTAGTCATCCTTAACCAAAAATCTCAACAGAAATCGCAATTGGCAAAAAAGGAACTAAACAATTCGGCACCAAACAACAAATCACAGCAACCAAGCCAAACAAATCCACAAGCTCAACAAAATCCAACAAGTCGATTTTATAATTATAAAACTCAAACCTGACTTTGATGAGCCCTCCTTGTCCAGCAACCCACGCTTTCGATTTGCTTCTACCCACCAGCAACACCAAAAAGGCGCGCCCAGAAAACGCACCCCTACACAGTTGAAGGCGCGCCCAAAAACACCCCCAGGTTAGGTAAGTAGCGTGCCCCAGCAGCGCACCAAGGCTAGGTCGGTGGCGCGCCCCAGCAGCAACGAAGGCGCACCCGTCAGCGACGAAAGGCGCACCCAACAGCGATGAAGACGCACCCACCAGCATGCCCAGCAGCACCAGGAATCCTCCGCGAATAAACACAATCGCTCCGCTACCACTTGTCACGGACACAGGATGGCGCAGCGGAAAGACACCAAATTTTCCTGCGGCTCTAGGTTCGCAACGATACCTAAATCAGCCTAAGCAAACAAAATAATAAGAACACAGTATTTGGGAGAAATCTCCGAAGTATTATTGCTCAAAGAATACTACAACACACACAGCCCAACGCCTCCCCTCTCATGCTATTTATACAATAACACTTGAGTGCTCTCCAAGTAATCCTAAGAAAACCCACTCACACTAGTTTCTTATCCCCCACTCTTATTCTTTATGGACAAAGATTAGTCAAGTCCAAGCCCACAAGACACAAGCCCGTTACATAATTAAGTGACTAGTTTGATTAAATAACAAACCCCTCACCATCAATCCAACATGCACATGAATTTGGCCTACACTAGGACTTTGTGTGCCTAAAAATCCCAATGCGTGACAAATTGCGGTGCACAGTTGGGTAAGTTAATAGATAAATATCGATCTAGTCCAGGAATGGACATCTATGGTAAAAAACTGGTCAACCACGGTCAAAACTAGTCAAGCACGCGTCCAAAATCAGGAAAAATAAAGACCCTTAAATTAGAAGAAGCCAGTCAATCAGAGAAACAGATACTACATGTGGAAAAAAGAACAAGAAGAAAAGCTGTGGAAAAGCTAAGCTCCCATATCACGATTAGGTTCAAAACTTGTATTTCATCAACTATGGTACTGTCTCATTGAGATGATGTCTGACTTGAAAACAAATGTTGAGAATCGGGAGTCTCTCAAAAACCAGGGAGACAGTACGCGAGGCGTAAGTGAGATCCATACGCGTGATCAGGACACCACTCTATAACCCAAAACCTCAAGGTATTGGGTACATGGGTCCACTTCACTTATATGTTACTCACTTGGCCTCTTTCTCTCCGATGTGGGATTCACCACTCACACTTATATTCCAACAATCTCCCCCTCAAGTGTGAGACTCTTCCATATCGGACATCATCGGGCCTACTCCCCCTTCAACGGAAACATTTTGGAAACTTTTCGCAACATCACCAAGAGCCCACTCTACCATCAAGCCCGTTCCAAGAGCACGCGTCTGCCGATGCTCCAAGAGCTCATTCCATCGGGAGCCACGACTTATAACTTCACTTAGGCCGGGGAAGCAAAGCCACCTAGAAGCATGCGCCTGCCGAAACCACTCATATCCGGAGCCACGCCTTACAAATCCAACCGAGCTTGGGCCAAGAGCCCAACCGCTCTTCGTTCCACATAGGGGCAGCAGCGATGGGAACATCATCATGTCACAAACCATTCCGTCCCAGCCGACCCATCGGCTCCGCTACCACGTGTTGAGAATCGGGAGTCGCTCGAAAACCAGGGAGACAGTACGCGAGACCCAGGTGAGATCCATACGCGTGACCAGGACACCACTCTGTAACCCAAACCCTCAAGGTATTAGGTACATGGGTCCATTTCACTTATATGTTACTCACTTGGCCTCTTTCCCTCCGATGTGGGATTCACCACTCACACTTATATTCCAACAACAAACAAGTACAATAGGCACCTTGCAAAACTTATCATATTCCAAACTATGTAAGCTTCAAAAAGGAAAACCATATATGTCAAATATATCTCGTATTTTATAGGTCAACAAACAATACAAAGTGCATCCAATGGCGTATGTTTTTCCTTTCCTTGAAAAAACAATATAAAGCGCATCCAATGACACAATTGGAAAGTTTTTTTTGATACACAATTTTTTTTTACACAATTGGAAAGTTGAGCGACATTTGAGAAGAAGCTTTGAGATTACAGGAAAGTGCAAGTTTAGAGTGCCCTAATCAGGAGCTTAAATGGAACTTTAAACAAAACCAGTACTCCAATCAAGACACTTACAAGTTATAATGCAATATTCCCACCAAATTTGTCCGAGAGAATAGTTACATTATTGGTCAATGAAACTTTTCGAACATGTTAGTTTATATATAAAATGAAAGAATAGTTATGCACCTTTGGTTAATTCTATTACGCCATTTCTTCATTGGCATTGTAACGCCAACATGAATTTGCAGATAGAGAAAGTACTCTACAACTCCATAAAGTTTCCTGTCTGGTGGCTACCCTAATAAAAAGCCTATAGTATATGACAATGACCTCAAAATACTTGGATTAATGCCTTTTTGGTATCTGTATTGCTCTTGATTATCATAATTCATATCTGTGTTTCAATTTGGTCACATTTCATCTTTCAATTAAGTCCGATCGGCCTAATTTGGTTATTTTGACCATTTTACCCCTGAAATCAATGATGTATCAGTTTTTTCACCCGGGTTCTTCACCTAACTGACCCGAAATCCGGTGGATACCCAAAGCCTAATCGAAACCCAAAACTAGATATTTTTTTTATTATTATTCTTTTTCTATTATTTCATTTTTTTTCTTTTTTCCAAAAATTTTAATTCTAAAAATAGATATTTCTTTTTGTTTTAGTAATCTGGAATATATTTTTAGTTCTAAAAATAGATATTTGGGTTATCAGGTGGGAAGGTGTTTTGGTCGAAAAGAAAATAGATTGCAGATTATTAGAACGAAAAGAAATATTTATTTTTAGAATTAAATTTTTTGGAAAAAAGAAAATAATGAAATAAAAGGAAAAAGAAAAAGAAAATAATAAAGATTGTCTAGTCAGGTCAGGTTTCGGTTAGGCTTTTGGTATTCACCAAGTTTCGAGTCGGTTAGGTGAAGAATCTGGGTGAAAAAGTGATATGTCATTCATTTAAAGGGTAAAACGGTCAAAATAACCAAATTAGGCAAATCTGACTTAATTGAGGGATGAAATGTGACCAAATTGAAACACAAATATGAATTGTGATAATCAAGAGCAACACAGGTACCAAAAAAGGCATTAGTCCCAAAATACTTATAATATAGATGGTAAATGTGCTCCCTGATTCTGCATCTTCTACTCCGTAAAATAATTCACTGCGCTGTTCTAGAAATCAGTTTGGGACTTCTTTTTTCTATATCATTCTTACCATTTAGCAAAGAGCATGCAATTGCAAATGAGTCCTAGAATGATTTACAACAACATAACCCATTCCAAAGCTCCAGCTTAAGAAACAAACCAGTCAGTGAGTTAATAATATAGGGTATATACCTAATCACATTCAGACACTGTATTTAACATGAATCTCAAAGCACAAAGAGAGACTAATACCTTTCAACAAGATACTAATTAATTGAGTAAATAGTTTTTTCTATCCTTTTACTTTGTCGATTTTGCATTTGTTGTCCCTCTTTATTTAATTTCACTCATGGTGTCCATGAACTTACGATTTACTGGGTCGCCATGTCCATTTTACCCACTATTGCAGGTCGATTACTAAGGTACCGACACGTGTCACGGGCGGCTATTTTTTAATTCTTTTTCGTTTTCTTTTCTCTAAATTTAATTTCTTAAAATTCTTACTTAAATTATAAAATTTTTCAAAAAATAAATATTAATTTATGCATCACATGGACCCTACCCCTATTTTTAGCCAAAGGTATTTCTATTTCCAATTAGAAACGCGCAAAGCAAAGCCATTTTGTTTATTTCCCACAAATCAGTGTTTACAATGAAACAAATAGAATAATTAACAAAAAAGAAAAAAAAAACCCAAAACCTACCCAAATGAAAAAGAAGGAAAAAGACCCAAACTGTTGTAAAATAACATGTTTATGAGTGATTTGGAAAGAATATGAAAGAGGTGATGGAGGAAGAAGCAGAGCTAATGAGCTCGTGGGGAGGAAGGGAACATACAGTCTCTATTATTCATTTGTATTAATATATACAGAGCTTTTTTAGGTAGGTAAAAGATGACATCCATAAATAATAAAAACGTGTTCTTTTATAACACTCCCCTTTGGATGTCATTGTGTATTGGGTAGAATACGCTAAGGGAGAACTGCCTCATTAAAAACCTTACCAAGAAAAACCCTGTGGGATAAAAACTTGGTGAAGGAAAAAAGAGTGCAGTGCATATTCTGCTCCCCCTCATTTTGACCTTTCTTGATTCCTTGATGTAGTTGCATGCCAATAATCCTCTTGTCAACTTCTGGTGATGTGCCCCTTTGTCTGATCACTTTTGATATATCATTACTTTAATAGGATAGTATTGGCAGCATTATCTTCACAATTTGTTGTTGGAGCATCTGTCTTGCTATCTTGCTTTTGTGTTCACAATGATATAGCAGCTATACGTGTAATGTTGTAGCAGATGTCTGGCTGTGCCCTTTGTGGATCAAGTGGGGGATCGGCATCTGCAAGAAACAACTCTTCTTTCTTCGGGCTTACATGATTAACATGACACATCTTTTATACTCCAAAGATAAGAGCTAATTCATATCTTGCCAATAAGGCTTAAGTCAAAAGCTTCAGGCTTTATTTTCTTAGCAATACATATTGCACTTCAACAGGGTACTCCAGGACCAATCTAATGGCACGGTATTCGGAATATTCTTCTGGAGTGCCAACCATAAATGAGTTTATCCATACTCAAACTGATTTAAATCATGTAAAGATCAATTCAGTTCTATTTTGTAATTTCCCAGGAATTTAGTTGCTTCAGGCAACTTGGATCCTTCAGGGATCTTCATGTATGTTTTATGACTTATGGATCCATAATAATAGGCTGTAATAGCATTCACTAGATGCATTTCTAATACTTTTAATATATTGCCAGACTTATCAAAAATAATTGCATCCACCACAGGGGAGTATATCTCCTCATAATTAATACCTGGTCGTTTGGGTAAAACTTTGTGCCACAAACCGTGCTTTATATCTCATTATTTATTACTTTTTCGCACAAATTCCCATTTTATGACCAATTGAATTTTACACCTTTTGGTGTACAGACTACAGGTCCGGAAATTTCTCGCTTCGGGCGAGTCCAATTTCTCGCTTCGGGCGAGTTCAATTTCTCGCTTCGGGCGAGTTCAATACAGCCTTAATTGTATTCCTATATTTTGGCCAATTATACTGTGCCTACTTTCTTCAATGTAGGTTCATGATCCTCATTTCATTTAGCGCTATATTAAACAATAAATATTCCGTCGACGGTTATTTTACGTCGGTTCCATCTCATTCCTGACACTTAATTGAGATCTCATCACATTCATCTTATTTCAGGTACCTGTTTTACTTCTGGAACTTTATCAATTTGTGTCAGACAACTTCTTATGGAGGATTTTTAATTCAAACCTCTACTAGAGGCCTTATTTCCTTACTGGGGTTATCTTATCACTTTGCTCCTCTTTCTCTATCGAGAAATTTTTTTTATGGAACCAAGCATATTCTATAGATTCATTTGCATACTTGTATTGTTCTTCAGGAACATCAATTTAAACAGGAGCATTTGCAGCTGGTATATGGTCACATATTTTAAGTAAATATGTCTGGCAAATGACTTACTAATCTTTTGCAAATGAATCATCTTTTTGAACATCGGGTTCATACTAATATTCGAGGATCAAAAATTAGATATTGATAAGTCATTTCAATAATTTTCTTGATCCAGCTGCTTATTTTCTCCCCCTGATGTTGGGTAAAATATCAACTAATAAACAAATCTTATAAATAAATCTTCAATCCCCTGTCATAGGTTTCAATTACCTTTATAATTTATGGAGATACATACCCAACGTAGATTCCCAATCTTCTTTAAGGGACCAATTTCACAACCCTGTGGTGGAGCATTATATGACCGATGGTCCGAAGATGGGATATACTATGTATGTGACCATTAATCAATTAAATGGGGGAGTTCTTATAACATCATGTTGGCTTGATGCACTCAAGTGTTGCTGCATATAAAATATCAATTTATCAAGCAATAATATTTCATCAACAGTCGTGCAATCAATTATCAATGTTCCCCAGATCTGTTTGGGTTTATTTCTAATGATATACAGTCTCCATTGATGAAATATCCCAGCATTATCTAGACATATAGTCTAGTAATATAAGTAGGGACATGTGCCCGCAAGTGGCTTAATAAGTGCGCACTTATGCCAACTTGCGTCACACAATAAACCATCTAGTCGATGCATCGTAAAAATTACCTAGATGGTTAACACCGCGGATTGATCAGTCCGCGTTCA
>JAKUCV010004231.1:24568-63859 GCA_028386065.3 Turnera subulata
AAAAAAAACTTTAAGCAGCAATAAGGATAAATATAGCAGAATATAATAAAGTTGAATATAAAATAAAATTAAACATAAAAATTAAAACAAGTAATATATATATATTGTCTTGCACCTTCAGGGTAAGCAAGAATAAAATCAGTATCCATCTTCTTGATGGTCATACAACATCCACCTACTGGTGGACATACAATATCATGGTCATCATCTTGACCAAATATGGTTTCAACCATATTACATTTTGTCCTGCAGGGACGCGCAATTCTTCAGATGCGTACATTTGGCAGTAAGACTTCAGGTCTTTGCTGCATTTTTCTTTTCCCGAGTCTTCTGGACTCTTTCATTTAGTCTTTCAGACTATTCTCTTTTAAATGCATTTTCGCATTTAATGCCCATTATAAATTTCTTCCGGAAATTTTAAGGGCTTCAAATTCAAATATCATAATTAAAGAAATAAATGCTTAAATAAAATAAATAAGCAAGGGGCCTTTTATTAATTACCCCAAGTAAAATAAATGACTGGAAATTAAAATAATGGGCCTAATACGAGCCCATGAGTAAAATTAAAGGCAAGAAAATTAAAGACAATGGGCCCTGTTATAGCCCAATTAAAATAAATAGCGGAAAATTAAATGCAATGGGCCTTTAATTAATTAGCCCAATAAAAATTAAATTGCCGCAAAATAAACGCGATGGGCCTTATACGAGCCCAATAAAAATGTAAAGAAATAGGCGGCTAAGCCGGCCATTAAATGAATAATGGGCCTTTTTAATAGCCCAAATCGGAATTTAAATAAAAACAGAAAATATGCTTACTCGATAAATCTTTCAGCAATAACATATATAATATACTATATTAATACCCGGTTACTATTCCGGTATATATATTTTCTGGGTTGGTCCAATATACTTTCAGCCCAGTACATTTCGAATCCCGGCCTAACACTTCTGGGTTTGTCGGGAAAAACCCGAGGTATCAAATTTCGGTCAAACACTTCTGGGTTTACCGGATTCCGGCCAAAATGACTATTTACGGTTGCTAGAAATTACCATTCACGGTCGCCGGAAATTACTATTCATCAGTCAGGATAATTTCTTCGAGGCTCATCGTGAGCTCACAATTCATTATAATCCCAAAAAAAAATCAACATTAATGTAACATTAATTCATTTCGTTTAATACCAAATTGAAAAATAAATAACTTAAGGACTAAATTGCAGGGACTTACATGCGTAAAACAGAAGTCCAGGGACTTAACATACAAACTGAGTCATCTCCTTCATGACTCCATCGGATCCAGTCCTGCGGCAGCAAGGCTGTGGGTCGGGTTGGTGTCGCCGAGTCGTAGGCTGGGCTGCTCGTCGGCGTCGGTGGTGGCGAGGAGGAGCAGGGGAAAGAAGAGGTGGAGCCGGCTGCAGACGGGGGCGGCACGAGGGAGGTGGCCGAAACGGCGTGGTGGCGAACTGGAGGAGTCGATGTCGGGCAAGGTGGCAGCTCCGGCGATGCAGCAGCTCACTCCGGTTGCTCCTCTGGACGGCGGTGCTGCAGCACATGGAGGAGACGGCGAGGTGGGTCGGTTCCACCTGCGGGTCTGCGCGTCGCGGGAAGACAGTGGCCGGCTTGGGAGGTGGTAGGTTGGTCGCAGGACGGCAGCCGGTCGGAGCTGCAGCATGGGGCGCGGCCGGTCGGAGCTGGTGGTTGGAGATGGCAGCGATGGTTTGGTCGACGGGTGAGCCGACTTCGGGTTTGCAGGTAGCAGCTCATTCCTTTTTCTTCATTTTTTTTTTTTAATTCTGATGACAGTAAGGAAGGAGCAATTGGCCTACTGTTGACTCTTCAAAAGCCCTTCATAATATCCACCATAGGTTATGTGAGCTATTGTTGCTTCATGTTCTTTTGGTGGTTTCCAAAGATGATACAAATGGTAGCAGCAGCGACACCAAAGGGGCAAATAGCTCCTATACCAGTCAAGCTCCACTTTCATAAATTGGCAGCACCACTATTCTCCTCCCAAATATCTTGCTGGTGCTTTGAAGTTTCATTTTCCATGTTCTTTGATTCTTGTGGGGGACTTTGGGGAGTCCAACTTCATGTCGACAAATTCATTTTCCTTCAATTTTTTTCTCTGCAAGCCGGGTAAGCTCAGGGTAGAGAACAGTCGTGCTGATAACGTGTTGTAAAATAACATGTTTATGAGTGATTTGGAAAGAATATGAAAGAGGTGATGGAGGAAGAAGCAGAGCTAATGAGCTCGTGGGGAGGAAGGGAACATACAGTCTCTATTATTCATTTGTATTAATATATACAGAGCTTTTTTAGGTAGGTAAAAGATGACATCCATAAATAATAAAAACGTGTTCTTTTATAACACAAACATTATTTTTCATTCCATCTTCTATCCATCCAAAGACTTACCCAGTGAGGTCGGGGGCGGAGTTGCGGGCAGAGACTTGCCAACGAACAGCTAGGGATTCGTGGATACTTGGCTACAACGGTGTCGTTTTTGTTTAACTGATGGGCGATGAGAAATCGGTGATCGTGATGACCAGTAGAGACCGAGAGAGAGATCGGGAGCTGCTCATCCCGGTCGCCGACTCAGCCGCCGATGACGCCAAGTCCAAGCCTTCCTCGTCTTTCTCTCCCCTCTCCTTCCCCATCTCTCTTTCCTCTTCCTCCCTCTTGCTTCTCCTCCATCTCGTGTTCGCGGCGCCTCTGGCGGTGGCCGCCATCAGTCCGAGGCGGGACGACCAAGGAGCAGAGCCACTCTCTCCCTCTCCCCTACCTTCTGCCGCCCGTGACGCGCTGCCTCACGCAGTGCTACTGCTAGTCCTCCTCTACAACACGCGCCGCCGTCAAGGAGTAGAGCGCGAACCACAGAAGTCCCAATCTTCTTGTGCTTAGCGGTCATCATGTTCACCAATGGTCTCCACTCCGGCTACAGACCTGACCTCAATCTGTCACTCTGTAACGCCCCGGATTTTCATAAATTAATTTATGGAATTTACGGAATTTTTATTCCAATTTTACCCTCGAGGAATTTCCGGATTTTTGGACTAGGAAAATAAATTATTTTTACCTTGGTTATATCGGTATTAAGTCGTTGGTATGGCGGGTACGGCTTTCGTTGGAGATAAAACGTGTTTCGGGAGGAAACGCGGGGTATACCATAGTTTTAGATTAAACTACGTCATTTTGGGTAAAGGGAAAAGAAAAAAAAAACCACAAACCCTAGCAGGCGTTGACCAAGGGCGAGTTGACCGCGCCTTAGTCCAAAACGACGTCATTTTGGACCAGGCCGGCCAACCCTAACTTTTTTCCTTTCTTTCTTTCTTTTCTCTCCACTTTTCTTTCTTCCTTCTCTTCTCCACACCGACGGCGCCTCACCCTCACTCACTCACTCTCTCTCTCTCTCTCTCTCTCTCTCTCTCTCCCTCGGTCACCTTCCATTTCCTCCTCTCTTCCCTTCCGTTCTCTCTCGCCGCCTCTTCTTCTTCACATCCTTCCCTCTACGTCGCGACAATGACCACCATGGGTTGTGGGGAACCGAGACCAAAGCTCGAGTCGCCGCCGCCGTTGCCTTGGCTGAGTAAGCCTCCGACCCCTTCCCTCTTCCTCTTTTGATTTCTTTTTCACCGGGTTCTGGGTTTAATCGAGCTTGCGTTGTCTCTTCGTATTGGTTGGTGTGTGTGTCGTGTTGTGTTGGTGGTTGGACGGTGGCGGGTTTGTGGATGTTGGTCGCTGGTGCTGGCGGTGGATGGTGCAACGGGTGTTGTTGTGGTCTGCGTGGGTCGGCGGTGGGCCGTGTCGGGTTTTGCCGGTGGTCCTTTCCGGCAGGAAGGTTGCAGGCTCGGGCTTTGTGACGGATTCCGGGCAGCATGAGTTGGTTTCCGGGTAAGGATGAAACCTCCCTGTTACCTTTCAATTCCGTTTTGTATTGGTTGTTGTTGATTTTGGTTGTTTTGGGCAGTAGCAGAATTGTTGTGGTTGTTGCTGTGAACTTTCCGGCATGGTGACCGGAATTCGGTGAGCTCGGGAATTTTTTGGCGAGGCTCGGTTCGCTGTTTAGGCATCACAAAATCTTCCTCGACTTTAAATGGTATTTTCCGGTTTCAGACTCGGGTTACCTTTTGTACATAAATCATGGGGATTAATTGGATGAATGTATATATTATGATAATTGAGATTAGTCGTAAACCGTGTGCGGGGGTGTGGGAGTGTGTGGCCGGAAATTTACCGACACAGATAGAATCTCAGGTCGTTTAACTCTTGGGCTCGGGAATGACCTTAGAACGGCATTTAGGAAAACTGGGCCCAGGCCTAACAACCTAACACTTTAGCACAAGTATGTTGTTCTGGACTGTAGGATATGGGCTCAAGGCCCAATAACATAAATGGATAGTCTCGGATTTAAGGAGATGGGCTTTAGGCCCGGGAACTCGTTATGGACTTTAAGGAATGGGCTCTAAGCCCAAATTCATAAATTGGTTTTATTGTGGACTTGTGGAAGTAGGCTTTAGGCCCGAGAAGTTATTTTGGATTTAGATGGGCTTAAGCCAGGTTAACCTTAGGTCCTTGTCTTTTGGAGTTTTTGGTGAGGAGATATACCCTTTTGGGCTTAGACCCTAAAATTACATAACCGTGTAGTTTGGGTCAGGTTTCACTCGGATAAGCATATAAGTATTATGCATGCACGGTTTGCTATAATTGTTTTGTAATTATTGTGTGTGCCGGTATTCAGGCACTGGTAATACCTCGGGAGCTGGAGGATCTGTCTTGGGGAAAGCTCCACAGGATAATTGTCGTTGAGGTGACTTTATAAGTCTTTTTATGTTTGTATGCATGTGCTTGTTAGATTGGTTTGTCTGAGTTGCATGCCTTGTTTGCTAACATGCCATGATCTGTATTGTGTGCCTGTGTATTGCTATTTGTTGGACAAGCATGTCTTGCTTAACTGTTATGGGATATAACATATGATATGATTTTGGGTGAAGTGTGTGATGTGATGTGGGTTGGAAACCCGGATGTTGATTTAATGAATAACTCACACAACCCTGATAAATCATAACTTTTGGCACACATGAACTCTTAAGTAAGAATAATATACTATAAAAGAAATACTATTGTGTGCTGATGACCGGTTGGTTCGAGCGGGAAGTGATACCTCTCAGGATTGCATGCGGGATAGCATGATATATGCAGTTTAGTATATGGGTCTCTGATGACCAGTTCTACCTCCTTCCTTCTACCTCCCCCTTTCTACCTCCCTTTTTCTCTCTATCTCTCTCTCTCTCTCTATGGTTATATATATGCCTGGTTATATTGGGCTTACGCCCTGGTTGTCTCATGAGACGGGACCGAGCTCGACGCACACAGTAGGGGGCCCTGAATAATAAATATAATAATAAAACTTAAGACACAATCGGATGTAAAACATAAACTGTTTGCTTATATGTTGTTGGCATGTTAGTACTGGTTATTGTGTGTTTGCTTACTTGTGTTTGTTTCTCTACTCTCCTTTCGAGCTTGCTTTGCACACCTACATAACTAGATTTATACTGCTCACTGAGTAGGCGACTCACATAATCGCCACCGTTATTTTTCAGACTCTTAGTTAGCATGTTGTCTCTCTCTTCCTTTCCGGAGTACGGACGTGGTTATCCCAGCAGGTAGCTGTGCTTCTTCTCCCGGTTGGATCCATAGAGCCGACATGCATATCATTTTCTTCTTTTGTTTTTATTTTATCTTTATCTTCCGCTGCATTGGATTTTGTTGAGATGTCATTCTTGATTTTGATTACATTGTCGGCAGGTTGCCGGGGTTTGATACTTGATGTTGTTTCGGCTGTTTGCCGGGTTGATTTATGGCTTGATAAGCCAGTTTACACTTGATCTTTATGACATCTCAGTTTATTAATATTTCCAGCTAAGGTTTATGGATAATGTTTTGGCATTGGTTGACGTAACCCGGGTTCAAGGGCATTTTGGTCAATTCTTACTATTTTACCATATTTAATGATAAATTGGGACACGGGTGTTTCAGCTTGGTAGCGGAGCAGGCTTCAGATCCTTGGTTTTAAAAGTGTTTTAAACTTTGCTTTCAAGTGATTTCTGTGTAAAGCCTGTTTCTGGATTTATAATTTTAAAAGTGTTTTTGACTCATTTGCATTCAAATAGACGTTGATATGGATCACTAGGGGCAACACAACACTGAGGATGATGCCACTACTCATGTCTTCGACAATGTGTCGGTGATGCAGGTTCCCAATTGATAGGGGAACAATAATGCAGCAGGGAATAATGCTGCAGGTGGAGGAGAACAGAATGTTGTGCCACCTGTACCACCTGTTGTGGACCCAGCGTTCCAGCAGTATCAGGCTTTCTTGCAGTGGCAACAGTTCCAGTAGTTTCAGCAGCAGCAGCAGGGTGCCCAACCGGTAGCACCTGCTGCGGCAGGTGGTATGGAGAGTGGATATAAGAATATGGATAAGTCAGCGATTAAGGAATTCTCTGGTGACGAGGGCGAAACCAAGGAGTTTGATGATTGGTTCCGCCAGGTGGAGAATGTTCTGGAGAAGTTCACTTGTGCACCAGAGCACGGGGCTCGATTTGTGGCACACAAGTTCACGGGTTATGCATTGACATGGTGGCAGGAACTTGTGGCCAACCTACCGAGGCCGGTGGAGATGCCATGGGAGGATTTCAAGGAGAAATTCTATAAGGAATTTCTCACTGTTGATTTTCTGGTGGGGCAGAAAAAGCAGTTTCTGGAGGTGAAGTAGGGGCCAGATGAGTCAGTATCGGCATTCAGGATCCGGTTCAACATCCTTCTCTCCTATGCCAAGGAGTTTGTGCCCGATGAGGTGGCTAAGTATAGGCGGTTCGTTAGCGCCCTACGCACTGATTTGGCAATAGTAGTGGCTGGTGGTAGGCACAAGACTTGGGAGGCTGCTTTTGATGCTGAGAGAGTTCAGTTGATCGGGAAGGAGGCTCGAACAGCCGAGCAGAGGAAGCAGTCAACTGCTTCTAGACAGAAGAGGCAATATTCTGATGCCGGAGATGCAGATTATTCTGGTGGACAGGGTTCTTCTTACCGAGGTTCGAAGAAGTCCCGAGGGCAGAGTTTCAGGGTGGACCAGGCAGATCTTCGGGAGGACGGTCTTATCAGTCTGGATCTCAGGGACGGGGTTCCTCGGCACGATTCTTGGGTACATGCTGGTATTGTAATAAGCCGGGATACCAGAAGTCAGCTTGTTACAAGTGGATTATGGATAGTGGGGGCAGTGGTTCCCAGTATACAGTACAGAGTTCTGTGGCCAGTGGTGCAGCTTCTTCTGGTCGGAACAGGGGTGGCGGACAGCAGGGTCGAGGTCGTGGGGGTTCTGGAGCTTCGAACCGCGGGGGTGTGACTTAGTCTGCTACAGCTCCTAGGGTTTATGCCATCACCCGGGAGGATGCTGCTGATGCCCCAGAGGTTATAGCAGGTACATTTATGGTTTTTAGTCAGTATGCACATGCTTTAGTTGATCCAGGCTCAACACACTCTTTTGTATCACGTGCATTCATGACCACTCATAACATAGAAGATGATAACCTTAGTAGACCCCTGAGAGTCCGTTTACCCACAGGTGATATAGTAGTTGTTGATCGGGTTTGTAGAGATGTATGGATAGAGTATGATAGTGAGAGTTTTCCTTCTGATCTTGCTGTCATGGACTTGGGAGAGTTTGACGTTATCTTAGGCATGGATTGGTTGTCCAGACACCAGGCAGTAGTTGATTGTCGGGCCAGGGAAGTGTCTTTTTCTTCTCTGTTGGGGCGTAGATTGGTGTTCGTTGGAGAGCGAAGAGCCCTATCGACGTGTTGTATCTCGGCCATCCAAGCTTTCAGGATGATCCGAGAGGGTTGTGATGCTTTTCTAGCTCATGTGGTCGATTCTTCGTTACCAGTACCTGGAGTGGAGGATATTCCAATTGTTCGGGAGTTTCCTGATGTATTTCCTGATGATCTACCTGGGTTGCCTCCGGAGCGGGAGGTGGAGTATACAGTTGACTTGGTACCGGGAGTTGCACCTATTTCTATACCGCCCTACAGAATGGCTTCGACAGAACTTCAAGAGTTGAAGAAACAATTGGAGGAGTTATTGGATAAGGGTTTTATTAGACCGAGCATCTCACCTTGGGGTGCCCCGGTCTTGTTTGTAAAGAAGAAGGATGGCAGTATGTGGATGTGTGTGGACTATAGACAGTTGAACAAGGTGACTGTGAAGAACAAGTATCCTTTGCCTAGGATCGATGATTTGTTCGATCAGTTGCAGGGAGCATCTGTATTCTCGAAGATTGACTTGCGATCTGGTTACCATCAAGTTCGGATTGCAGAGCAAGACATACCGAAGACTGCATTCCGCACTCGGTATGGTCATTATGAGTTTGTGGTTGTTCCATTTGGTCTGACGAATGCACCGACAGTGTTCAAGTGTATGATGCAACAGGTCTTCCATGAATTTCTAGACCGGTTTGTGGTAGTGTTCATCGATGACATTTTGGTCTACTCGAGTAGTAAGGCCGAACATGAGGACCATTTGAGACAGGTTTTGCAGAGGTCGAGAGAAGAACAGCTCTATGCCAAGCTCAGCAAGTGTGAGTTTTGGTTGGATGAGGTCGCATTCCCTGGGCATATTGTGTCCGGTGAGGGCATTAAGGT
Organism: Turnera subulata; assembly: GCA_028386065.3. NCBI lineage: Eukaryota > Viridiplantae > Streptophyta > Magnoliopsida > Malpighiales > Passifloraceae > Turnera > Turnera subulata. The sequence continues at coordinate 33,268 of JAKUCV010004231.1, forward strand.
GGACCCGGCCAAGATTAAGGCAGTCATGGATTGGGAGCTACCGAAGAATGTACCGGAGATACGAAGTTTCTTTGGACTTGCTGGTTACTACCGGAGGTTCATTGAGGTTTTTCCTTGATAGCGAGTCCTATGACAAAGCTGTTGAGGAAAGACTGTACCTTTGTTTGGGATGACCATTGCCAGAAGAGTTTTGAGGAGTTGAAGAGTCGGTTGACTTCTACACCGGTTTTGACTGTTCTGAGACCCGGATTGGAGTACATGGTGTTCAGTGATGCTTCTGGTTTGGGCTTGGGATGTTTTTTGATGCAGGAGGGTCGGGTGATTGCTTATGCCTCCAGGCAGTTGAGAACTCACGAGAGGAACTATCCGACCTATGATCTGGAGTTAGCTGCTGTGGTCTTTGCTTTGAAGATCTGGAGACACCATCTGTACGATGAGAAGTGTCGGATTTTCACGGATCATAAGAGTTTGAAGTACATCATGACCCAAAGGGAGCTTAATATGAGGCAGAGACGCTGGATTGAGCTTCTGAAGGATTATGATTGTACTATCGAGTACCATCCAGACAAGGCCAATGTTGTTGCAGATACATTGAGCCGGAAGAGAGTGGCTTCTGCAGATGAGGACCCGGTTTCTTATGCTTTGCCTTCCTTGGTGGAGCTGAGGTCGTTGGATGCATAGTTGGAGGTGGATGTCACTGGGGCGTTGCTAGCCAGTTTGAGCATCCGGCCGACCTTGCGGGATAAGATCATGGAGTTGTAGTTTGGTGATCCTCATCTAGCGGAGTTGCGGGATAAGGCTCTCGGTGGAGAGAGTTCTAGTTTCTATGTCCAAGAGGATGGTTCTTTGATGACTGGTGATCGGTTCTATGTTCCGTATGTCGATGAATTGAGGAGATGGATCATGGACGAAGCGCATAATGCACTGTATGCTACGCATCCGGGTAGCACCAAAATGTACCAGAACTTGAAAAGTCATTATTGGTAGCCCGGGATGAAGAAGGATGTTGCGGAGTTTGTGGCTCGTTGTACAACTTGTTAGCAGGTGAAAGCCGAGCATCAGGCTCCTGCCGGTAAGTTGGGATCTTTGACTATTCTGCAGTGGAAGTGGGAGCATATCACTATGGACTTTGTGATCGGGTTACCGAGGACCCGGGGACGACATAATGCCATCTGGGTCATTGTTGACAGGTTGACCAAGTCAGCTCATTTCCTACCGATTCAGTAGACGGATACAATGGATAAGCTGGCGAGGTTGTATATTTCGGGCATTGTCCGTCTACATGAAGTTCGACTATCCATTGTGTCGGACAGGGATCCGAGGTTTACTTCCCACTTCTGAGGAGCTTATAGTCAGCTTTGGGTACTAAGTTGAATTTCAGTACTGCATTCCATTCGCAGACCGATGGGCAGTCAGAGAGGACTATACAGACACTGGAGGATATGTTTAGAGCTTGTGTGCTCAACTTCAGTGGTTCTTGGGATGAGACATTACCATTAGTTGAGTTTGCTTATAACAACGGGTATCATTCCAGTATCGGTATGGCGCCCTATGAGGCTTTGTATGGGCGGAAGTGTCGTAGTCCGATCTGTTGGGATGAGGAAGGTCTGAGACAAGTGGTTGGTCCGGACCTAGTCCAGGAGACTGTTGATCAGATCGAGGTGGTTAAGCAGTGCATGAGAGCTACTCAGGACCGACAAAAGAGTTTTGCTGATAGGGATCGTCGGGAGATGGAGTACAATGTAGGTGACAGAGTTTTCCTCTGTGTTGCTCCCTGGAGAGGTGTTATCCGATTTGGGGGGAAGTGCAAGTTGAGCCCTCGTTATATTGGTCCTTATGAGATCATGGAGCGGATTGGTCCGCTGGCCTACAGGTTGGCTTTACCGGAGATTTCTGAGGATTTGACCTATATTGAGGAGCCGGTGGAGATTTTGGCTCAGGAGGTGTGGCAGTTGAGGGGTCGTACCATTCCTATGGTTCGGGTAAGATGGAGCCGTCATTCTCCGAATGAGGCTACTTGGGAGGTTGAGTCCCATATGAGAGAGCAGTATCCACATCTGTTCTGATTTTCATATCTTGTAAATTTTGAGGATGAAATTTTAATAAGAGGGGTGGAACTGTAACGCCCCAGATTTTCATAAATTAATTTATGGAATTTACGGAATTTTTATTCCAATTTCACCCTCGAGAAATTTTCGGATTTTTGGACTAGGAAAAATAAATTATTTTACCTTGGTTATATCGGTATTAAGTCGTTGGTATGGCGGGTACGGCTTTCGTTGGAGATAAAACGTGTTTCGGGAGGAAACGCAGGGTATACCGTAGTTTTAGATTAAACTTTTGGGTAAAGGGAAAAGAAAAAAAAAACAAAACCCACAAACCCTAGCGGGCGTTGACCAAGGGTGAGTTGACTGCGCCCTAGTCCAAAACGACGTCGTTTTGGACCAGGCCGGCCAACCCTAACTCTTTTTCCTTTCTTTCTTTCTTTTCTCTCCACTTTTCTTTCTTCCTTCTCTTCTCCACACCGACGGCGCCTCACCCTCTCTCTCTCTCTCTCTCTCTCTCTCTCTCCCTCGGTCACCTTTCGTTTCCTCCTCTCTTCCCTTCCGTTCTCTCTCGCCGCCTCTTCTTCTTCACATCCTTCCCTCTACGCCGCGACCACGACCACCACGGGTTGCAGAGGAACCGAGACCAAAGCTCGAGTCGCCGCCGCCGTCGCCTTGGTTGGGTAAGCCTCCGACCCCTTCCCTCCTCCTCTTTTGATTTCTTTTTCACTGGGTTCTGGGTTTAATCGAGCTTGTGTTGTCTCTTCGTGGTGGTTGGTGTGTGTGTCATGTTGTGTTGGTGGTTGGACGGTGGCGGGTTTGTGGATGTTGGTCGCTGGTGCTGGCGATGGATGGTGCAGCGGGTGTTGTTGTGGTCTGCGTGGGTCAGCGGTGGGCCGTGTCTGGTTTTGTCGGTGGTCCTTTCCGGCAGGAAGGTTGCAGGCTCGAGCTTTGTGTGTGTTGTTGAGGCCAGGCTCGGGTTTTGGTGGTGGACGGATTCCGGGCAGCATGAGTTGGTTTCCGGGTAAGGATGAAACCTCCTTGTTACTTTTCAATTTCGTTTTGTGTTGGTTGTTGTTGATTTTGGTTGTTTTGGGCAGTGGCAGAATTGTTGTGGTTGTTGCTGTGAACTTTCCGGCAAGGTGACCGGAATCCGGCGAGCTCAGGAATTTTTCGGAGAGGCTCGGGTCGCTGTTTAGGCATCACAAAATCTTCCTCAACTTTAAACAGTATTTTTCGGTTTCAGACTCAGGTTACCTTTTGTACATAAATCATGGGGATTAATTGGATGAATGTATATATTATAATAATTGAGATTAGTGGTAAACCGTGGGGGGGGGGGGTGTGAGAGTGTGTGGCTGGAAATTTACCGACACAGATAGAATCTCAGGTCGTTTAACTCTTGGGCTCGGAAATGACCTTAGAACGGCATTTAGGAAAACCGGGCCTAGGCCTAACAACCTAACACTTTATAAGTCTTTTTATGTTTGTATGCATGTGCTTGTTAGATTGGTTTGTCTGAGTTGCATGCCTTATTTACTAACATGCCATGATCTGTATTGTGTGCCTGTGTATTGCTATTTGTTGGACAAGCATGTCTTGCTTAACTGTTATAGGATATAACATATGATATGATTTTGGGTGAACTGTATGATGTGATGTGGGTTGGAAACCCGGATGTTGATTTAATGAATAACTCACACAACCCTGATAAATCATAACTTTTGGCACACATGAACTCTTAAGTAAGAATAATATACTATAAAAGATGTACTATTGTGTGCTGATGACCGGTTGGTTCGAGCGGGAAGTGATACCCCTAGGGATTGCATGCGGGATAGCATGGTATATGCGGTTTAGCATATGGGTCTGTGATGACCGGTTCTACCTCCCTCCTTCTACCTCCCTCTTTCTCTCTGTCTCTCTCTCTCTCTCTATGGTTATATTTGGGCTATATGCCTGGTTATATTGGGCTTACGCCCTGGTTGTCTCATGAGACGGGACCGAGCTCGACGCACATAGTAGGGGGCCCTGAATAAAAAATATAATAATAAAACTTAACACACAATCGGATGTAAAACATAAACTGTTTGCTTATATGTTGTTGGCATGTTAGTACTGGTTATTGTGTGTTTGCTTACTTGTGTTTGTTTCTCTACTCTCCTTTCGAGCTTGCTTTGCACACCTACATAACTAGATTTATACTGCTCACTGAGTAGGCGACTCACATAATCGCCACCGTTGTTTTTCAGACTCTTAGTTAGCGTGTTGTCTCTCTCTTCCTTTCCGGAGTACAGACGTGGTTATCCTAGCAGGTAGCTGTGCTTCTTCTCCCGGTTGGATCCATAGAGCCGACATGCATATCATTTTCTTCTTTTGTTTTTATTTTTTCTTTATCTTCCACTGCATTGGATTTTGTTGAGATGTCATTCTTGATTTTGATTACATGGTCGGCGGGTTGCCGGGGTTTGATACTTGATGTTGTTTCGGCTGTTTGCCGGGTTGATTTATGGCTTGATAAGCTAGTTTACACTTGATCATTATGACATCTCAGTTTATTAATATTTCCAGGTAAGGTTTATGGATAATGTTTTGGCATTGGTTGACATAACTCGAGTTCAGGGGCATTTTGGTCAATTCTTACTTTTTTACCATATTTAATGATAAATTGGGACACGGGTGTTTCACACTCATCGTCGTTCACCGCATCGTTGTGTGGGCAAGACCCGGCGACACCGCTTTCTTTTCCATAGTTTCTTTCCCTTCCTCTAACCCGATTCATGTTGGATTGGACTAATCGGTCTTGGTTGTGATTTTGTGTTTTTGGGTTGTGGCTCTGTGATTGAATCGGGTGTGGATTTGGGATGGTTTGTGATGTCTTCGATGATGCTGTTGTGGATGTGGGCTGTGGTATTCTGGGTGGTGGATGTTGCTATGTGGTGGTGTTCCGATCACCGGTGGGTAGATGTGGGTATGGAGATGCTGTTGGTAGTTGGTTCGGTGGTGGTTCTGTGTGATGGCTGGGGTGTTTTTTCTTTTTAGATTTAGGTTTTTGCTAATTAATTAATGATGTAAAAAGACTTTTAGAAATTTAATTTTAGGGGAAAAGAATTTTAAAAGGGTGACCTATGGGCTCCACATGACACGTGTCAGGACTATGACAATCCACCGGCTAGAGGGGGTAAAAGGGACAACATGACCCGGTAAATTGAAAGTTCAGGAACATCATGAGTGAAATTAAACGAGGAGGGACAACAAATGCGAAATCGATAAAGTGAAAGGACATAAAAAACTTTTTTCTCCTAATTAATTAGCAGGATAGGACTACAAACTTAAGGGAGAAGGAGAGTAAGAGAAAGGAAACCTAGCTAGCATTTATTCACAAGTCCTAGTAACCGGAAAAAGTCCTCTCCTATCAAACATCCCACAAAAACAAACAACTACGTGATCCCTAAAACCCTAAAACAAAAAGGCAGCTGGTAACTAAAGTACTAGCATAACTACCCATGAAATTAAAGACCCAGCTAATTACAATTAATTCCAATTCCAAGCTTTCAACTCTTTTCCTATCAAGAAACTGACAGCAGCATCAACACAAGCATACTTCATCTGCTCCTCACTAAGCCACCTTGCAGCCCAGTTGCCTCTACCAACCCACTCATCCTTTACCACCCCATGGTATTCCAAAACCTCCACCGCGAATCCCTCCATAGACACCTGCCTGTCGATCCCGAGCTCCGCCTCCGCCACATCACGGAGATCAATAAGCTTCTCTACCTTCAAGCTGTGGTAAGACTGGGAAAGAAATCCTTGTCTCTGTGATTCCAAACGCCGACGAAAGTGTGGCCCAAGTTTCTAAGGAAGCGTCGGAGGCAGAGTGGGACGTTGTTGGCGTAGAGAAGCTGGAAGATAAGGCAGCGAGTGCCAACGTAGAGCTGGAGAGCGGCGGCTTCGGCGGAGGAAGTTTGCCACTGGACGCCGCACGACAAGTCTGCCGCGGCGAGAGCAGCAGAAGCGGAGGGTTCGCATGATCCACCAGCGAACGACGGATGGCTTGGCGGTGATGGTGGTGGAAATGCTGTGGTTGAACAAGTTGACGACGTAGGTTTGGGTACGGGGGTTTTGGTCGGAGAAGCGTACGATGGAGATGGTCATCTTGGTTGGGTATTATCACGCTCTCGGACAGCTTTTGGATAGCGATTGGTACTGTAGCTTCCTTTTTGGGAGAGTGTCTTCTTATAAGGAAGGAAGATATTTATTTGTAGGGTCATTGCTCATGAGTATTATATGGGCACTCTTTTGAATTAATCTATATAAATATATTAAATCAGAGACCAAGATCTCTGGTGTTGACACATGGCAAAGTTCATACTATTCTGATGTGCCATGTGGTAAAGAGCTTATCCATCAATTAACAATTGCAATAATGGTCAGTAGTATAAATAAGCACCCTACCTTACTTCATAAAAATGTCCTTAGCTACATTAAATTAGGGCCATTATGAAAATACCAAACGTAAAACCTATATCCATTCATGTGCAAAACGTCTAAACATTGAATTGTAGGATAATTAATATTTGGCCAATTGGCATAATGCATTAAATACAGGATATAGAGAGTCAAAATTTATTAATGTTAAATGAATTTATATATGGATATATAAAGGGTTTTTCTTATACCTATACCTGTGTGACTATCAAATTTCTATTCATTATTTTTATTTTAGTATAAAAATTTATTCATTACTAGCATTAAATTAGTGTATACATGATAAACTAAAAGTCATGAAGGTTTTGCATTTCAACATGTATCTAGCCTTTTGGACCTTTTAAGTGTTTTTTATTTAACGTTTAGCATCAATTCCTATTAATAAAAGGAGAGTAGTCCATTCTACTGATGCTACAAAAATTCATGTCATTTCTTGGTTCCATTCATTATTATTGTTATTGATAGGAAAATATATTCATTATTAGCAATGAATATGAGCATATATGGTAATTGAAAAGTCATGAAAGTTTTGTGTATATATAGAAGATGTGGCCATCAATAAAGAGATTAAAATAAAAGCACAAAAGAGGTCTTCAAGCTATCTCTCCACCCCGACCTTTTCTTTTTAAAAACTTTTTGAAAATTTTCTTGAAGGAATTATGCATTATAGTGATTCAATTCCTCAAGCTTCCTTTCGGAGAAGAATTTTCTTGATATGCTGAGGCAGGAGATGCAGAGTGCAGACATCAAATATATGTTTCCAATGTTGGCGGAGAATGTTAAGGGGACAATGTATAACAAATCAAGGTAACTTTTAATATTTTAATTTTTATTTTATTTTCTAAAAAATATATTAAAAATAATATAGCTATGTATATTTTTTTATATATAGATTTTTTTTTGTATGTCACCTCCAAATCTGTGTGTAACACGGAGAGGTGACTAGTTTTTATTTATTTGTAATGTCATAGAAAAGAAATTGCTGCGTTCTGATCATTGATCAAGGCCATTTGGCACCAATTAAAAGTCATCCTGTTCAGCATTTAACTCGGTTAGGCAAATCAAAATAAGTAAAATAAAGCTAACAGGAATGAAATACAACCAAATTCTAAGACACATAAAAATTTTAATTTTAAGGAGTGATACAAAGATGAAAAATAGCTTTATCCAATTTCTATCTATCACCTGCAAAAGAAGCCAACTCGAGATACCGACGAAGTTGGCTTAATTGCATTAGATTTCATTGATAGTTTGAAGCCCTGACCTTGGACTTAGGAGACTCCATCCAACCTAATTTTTTAAACTTTTTTTTAAAAAAGAGCCAAGTCGAGGTTGCGAATTTCAAAGTAGAAACCTCAAGAATACATACTTAAACGAGAGTTTCTAGTGTACTTCCCTTTACCATGTTTGATGGTAGTTGGCTTGGCTAACGCTGAGATATTTGAGGTACCATACTTCGTCTTTGAATTAATTTTTTTTTTTTATCATCCCGTCTTTGAATAATGGATCGGATTTCTCTTTTGTGCAATGAGCCCCTTGATTTTTTTTTTTTTGGCGCAAATTTGTTGGAAGTATTGCATGTGGTTTTAGCACTTAACAACTAACCGAAGCAATGGTTTGGACAGAATATAATTTAACCGATATGAATGGAATGGGATTCAATTCAATTCCTGGTTTGTGTGGTGGTCTAATGCAAGTTCCCATGCGTTTGGTGTAATATAATGATGGTGGATGATGCCATAATGCGCCGGCGTAGCAGTTGCATTATGACACTGGCATGCTGCAATCCCATCCAAAGAACTGAAGAAGCTCACTGCAATGCATCATGTCGATTGTCAATCCGCTGGACAAAAAAATTGTCTAATCTGATCCGAGTATTTCGATTCCCTAAATGCCCATATTAGCAAATAAACCAACATATTTCTTATGAAAGAACTACATAGATAAAGATTTAGTAGATCAAAACGAGGGATAAACCTCAAAAGTCTAACAAAGTTTACTACTGAGCACAGACTATCAGGAACTCGAGCAAGAGAGGTAAATTACTCTAACGAAGTTCATGTTTGCTTGATAAAAAAAAGAATGAAACAGAAAACAAATCTCCGTCGGGCGGTAAAAAATAAATCTACAAAATTTTTATAAGGTAGTTTGTAAAAACAGATTTGACAGGCGACACAATCACAAATTAAGAATGGAAAAATCTACCAAAGAACACGCATAAACATTTATCGGATATTGAATTGTTTAGTAAAGTTTTTCTGTATAAATATATTTTACAGGTTGGGGAAAAAGTGTTATAAAAGAGGATACGACTTTTTTTTTTTTTTTTGTCACAAAAGAGGATACGACTTGAGTCACACAATTGACTTTGCTTACATTGAAACAAGTCACTTGCCACTTTTTTGAACCTTTACCAAATGTTACTGCAATTGCGCTCAACAGTAATATAAGAAGAAGAATAAATAGAAAAACCTTGTTCCAGGACTAGACATCTATGGTAAAAATTGGTCAACCACGCTTCAAGGAGAACAAAGACCTTAGACTCAAAAGTCAAAAGTAAATCAGAAGAAGCCAGTCAATAAGGGGAACAGATAGATCCGACATGTGGGGAAAAGAAAAGAAAAAAAAACAGGAAGAAAAGTTGGGGAAAAGCTAAGCTCCCATATCAGCATTAGGTGCAAAACTTCCATTGAGATGCTCCAAGAACTATGGTACAGTTTTTACAGTGTCCCACTGAGATGATATTTGGGGACTGCAAAACGCACAAACAATAGCTACCTTGCAAAAGTTATCGTATTCCAAAACTACAAATGTTAAATAATGTATCTGATTCTTAAGGTCAACAAAACAAATATAAAGGGCATAATGTACCAAAAAAGAAACAATATAAAGGGCATCCAATGACACAATTGGAAGTTGAGTGATATTTGAGAAGCAGAAGCTTTGAAATTACAGTAAGTAGTAAGTTGGAGATACCCTTCATATCAAAAAAAAAAAAAGTTGGAGATGCCCAATTTAGGAGTTTAAACGGAACATAAAGAAAACCAGTACTCCGATCAGACGCATACAAGTTACAATGCAATATTACGCACCAAATTTGTACGACAGAATATCTATGCACCTGGGTTAACTCTATAACACCATTTTCTTCCTGAAAAGAAAAAAAACACCACTTTCTTCATTCGCAATGCTAACATGGGTTTGCAGATTGAGAAAGTACTTCACAACTCCGTAAAAGCTTCCTGTCTAGTGTCTATCCTAATAAAAAGATACTAATATAAATAGTTAATGTTTCCCCGGATTCTCAACATATAGTCCATAAAAAGAATTCTCTTGCGCAGTTCCAGAACTCAACCTGGCATTTCCATTTCTAAATCATTTTTACCATTCGGCAAAGAGCGTGCAAATGAATCCTAGAATGCTTGACAACAACATGCAACTTAAATAACAACCCATGCATTCCAAAGCGCCAACTTGAGGAACAAGCCAGTTAGTGAGTTTTGTCAAAGCACAAAGAGAGAGTAATACCCTTACAACAAAATACTACTACTACTTAACAGGATAGGACTAAAGCATAACGGAGAAGGAGAGCAAGAGAAAGGAAACCTAGCAGTTATTCACAAGTCCAATATATATGATCCCCGAAACCCTAATAGAAAAAAGCATCTGATAATTAAAATGCTAGCATAATTAGCCATGAAATTAAAGACCCAGCTAATTACAATATTCAATTCCAATTCCAAGCTTCGAGCTCTTTTCCCACCAAGAAACTCACGGCAGCATCAACACAAGCATACTGGACCTGCTCCTCACTAAGCCACTCTGCTCCCCAGTCGCTTCTACCAACCCATACATCCTTCACCACACCGTCAAACCCCAAAACCTCATTCGCCAATCTCCCCAAAGACACCTGCCTGCCGATCCCGAGCTCGGCATCAGCCACATCACGGAGATCAATAAGCCTCTCCACCCTCAAGTTGTGGTACGATTCAAGGAGCTCCTCGTCCCTGTGATTCCAAACGCCGACGAAAGTGTGGTCGGGGTCTTCGAGGAAGCGCCGGAGACAGAGAGGGACGGTGTCGGTGTGGAGGAGCTGGAAGATAAGGCAGCGAGAGCCAACGCAGAGCTGGAGAGTGGCGGCTTCGTCGGAGGAAGGTACCCATTGGACGCCGAGGCCCACGACAAGCCTGCCGCGGTGGAAGCGGTAGAAGTGGAGGGTTTGGTTGATCCACCGGCGGACGACGGAAGGGGTGGCGGTGACGGTGGTGGAAATCCTGTGGTTGAACAGGTTGACCATGTAGGTCTCGCTTTGGGGGTTTTGGCTGGGTAAGGGTTCGATGAAGATGTCCATCTTCGTCGTGGTTTGAGAGAGAGAGAGAGTTTATGGCCTAGGTTTTGCTGTGGCGCTTCGCTTTCCCACTCTTTCGACGGCGTTTGGTACCCGAATTTAACTTCCTTTTGGAGAACGACTTCTTTATAAAAGGAGATAATTATTTGTAGTGTCAAAAAGAAAACACTCCTTGTATCCTACCCAAAAAAGCTACTTGGGGTTGGGGATGTTAAAAAGAAAAGAAAAGCCTACTCCGGAGATAAGGATGGAAACTTTTGTATGTTTCCTCCTCATATTCCCTCAGTTCTTTTATCAATAATCGTCCAAGATTTTTTTTTTTTGGTGAAAAAGATGCATTAAACCAAAGTTAAGTTGTTACATCCCTAGGGGTTGTACACCCTCGACTGTCTGCGACCAGGTGAGACATACAGTAGTCAGGACAAATGGAGAAAAGCCTAAATTCCTCTCCAGTAGATAGCGCGTGTTTAGTCAGACTATCGGCGGCGAAATTCGCTTCGCGATACACATGAACAACAGAGACTATCCATTGCCGTTGTAAGAGCTCCCTTATACATTCCATTAAAGGAGTGTGTTCAAAGCGACTGGTGGTCCTATTTATGAGGAGGAGGACCAGATCGTGGTTATCGAGTTCCACTTGGAGTTTAGAGATCCCACAGTTCCATGCAGTACACAAGATGCCATGTACCGCCCAAGATTTTGACATTAGAATCAAGGAAAACATTCATTCACTTTGATTGTAGTAAACATTTTGATAGGAAGACTAAATTATCCTTTAATTAAAAATTAAATTTTAACAAATAATATATCAAAACCACAAAACGTCAATCAATTTGAGACAGATCAAAAATCCTAGAACGATATTTAATAAAAAAACGGAGGAAGTAATATTTTGGAAAATTAATGAAGTAAAATAACCACGGCTGACGGGACTAAAATTATGACATCTATGGAAGCAATTATGTATTAGATACGTTAAAAATGTTAAAAAAGAACTAGGCCCTCCGTATGGTCACAGTCCTCCATAGTCGGCTTTGGCTAACGTTGAGATATCTGAAGGATAGTATTTTGTCTTTGAATATTGGATCAGATTTGCTTGGCCTGATCTTGGGGTTCAGAATCTCTCCCATTTGAATTCTGGACTTTTGATATGTCTTCATGAGGAGGCTGCTTGTGCTGTCACGTGCCTCGTTCATAGTTTGACAGCATCAATAATTATTTTTGAGCTTTTTCATTAGAAAAAAATGATTTTCGAACTCTTAAAGCAATAAAGTGAACTAGTGAAGCCCTTAAAAGTTTCTTACATTAACTAGTTGGAATTATTGCTTGCGCTTTTGAAACGATCTTGTCAGTGTTGAACTGTTGATGCAATCATGCAATGTTATGTTCTGGAAATTTTCACCAATCAATCAGACCCTCCCGATTCTACAATCATAAAGATCTTCCTGATTCGACAAGTGATAAAATCGCAAAAGTAGAAGATCTACCGCAAAATTAACAAAATATTTATCATATACTAAATTCGTATAACGAAAAAGAGAAAAAGTAAGAAAAAGAATAACTCATGTGCGGGAATCACGCCGCAACATGTCATGATGAGCTCGCACCGCTACTATTTTTACCCAGAAATTAAGGGCCTAATTTTCTATGGTATAAAGCTAAAAACTGGTAAACCTCCCTTCCAAATCTTTAAGAAAAATACCATTGACTAAAAAGTAAAATCAGAAGAAGTCAGTCAATCAGAGAAACCATATAATTAATACACAGGTCAAAGCATAATCATCGCAAAACTCCACTACTGATACCCGGAAATAGCTCATCAAAACTATGGTACTGTTCTGTTAGTACAACGTCCCATTGATAGGATTTGTCGATGGCCAATACCCCTAGAAACACGCAAAAATAAATAGAAGCTTTTGAACTCTTAAAAAATAGTTTTGGTTGACCAAAAGATTTGGACACAGAGCATGCCCTGAAAGAACGTAACCCAGCAAACTTCAATGCCAATTCCAGGCGTTCAACTTTTTCCCCAGCAAGAAACTAACGGCAGCATCAGCACCAGCGTACTTCACCTGTTCATGAGAAAGCCAGTATTTCTCCCAGTTGCTTCTACCGATCTTACCATCCTTCTCCACTCCACTAAGCCCCAAAACCACCTCCGTCAATCTCTCCATAGACACCTTCCTACTCATCCCCATCCTCGCCCCCGCCACGTGCCGCAGGTCAACAATCCTCCCCACCCTCAACTTGTGGCGGGATTCCAAGAGCATCCCGGCGTCCATGTGATTCCAAACCCCCACGAAGGTGTTTCGCGGGTGTTCTAGGAAGCGGCGGAGGGACTGGGGGACGTAGTTGGCTTGGTGGAGCTGGAAGATGAGGCAGCGACAGCCAACGCAGAGCTGGAGAGTAGCCGCAGCTGATCCGACCGAGGAAGGGTTCCATTGGACGCCAAGCCCCACGACGAGGCGGCTGAGGTGACGGCGGTGGTAGTGGATGGTTTGGCTAATCCACCGGCGGACTACGGATGGGGTGGCGGTGACGGTGGTGTAGAAGCTGCGGTGGTCGGACAAGTCCACCAAGTATGTCCTGAAAGTTGGTGGTTTTGAGTCTGGAAGGGGTAGTATGTCGATCCCCATCTTCGTAAGTTTTTGATGGTTGCAACAAAGTTAGATGTGTTTCATGGGGTTTTGGCGGGGCTTTTGATTTTCACTGTTTTCTTCGAGTCTTTTGACTGGGTTGGTTGATCGATGGGGGCAATAAATAGGAGTCAGTTGGGTTACACAAAACCGACTTTATTTACTACCGACTCCAGTAAGAACTGGGAGTGGGCCTATGCTCTCTAGACATTTCAATGATGCTGGGGTTTGCCCCACAAAGCTTCAGAGGATGGGCCTAGAGAAACCGATCGTGAGCCTATTTACATTTATACCGGATCTGTCGTAAGGTTTAATTATTAGGGAGTGGTTAGGCCTCCAGATTCTTCATGATCTAGTTTTTTGGGCCAAGAGGGACTCATAACTGTGGTTCTTTGGGCCCAAGGGGAACCCATAACCCAATTTCTTTAGTATACCATCTCATTGAATTCTGATCGAAGTCGTAAAAAAGATTTTAAAAACAAAAAATAACGTATCATTGTATTTGTTCTCCTATCCAGTTCAAGATATACTGATTGCCTGGTTGGCAAGGAGGATCTTCATAGTTTTCCAACAATCTTATCCCGAGAAGATTCAATAAATCTAAAAAAGAAATTATCCGGATAAGATAAGATTAAAATTATCTCATTACAATAATCTACTTTTCCTTCCCTCCTCCCCCGCCTTCCGGTATTCCCTCGTCCAAGGATTACCAAATAGTGAAATTAGGAGACTAATCCAGAGTAATCCCACTTAACTTGCAAAACTTTCAGTTGATCAAAAAAAAAAAAAACTTGCAAAACTTTCTTCGGTAGAATCAAAACTCTCCTCTTTTTAAGGTTTAGGATTTTCCTCCAATCCCTTCCCAGTCGCGACTAGCGTTCACCTCAAGCCACATAATAACGAAGTACTTTCTTATGGTAATTGAAAAAGGAAAATAAATTTATGGCCCCTTTGCACCAGAAAAACATTAAAAAAGACAAAAGAAAAAAAAAGAAAAGAAGCTTCGCGAAAATCTGAAAGAGATTGAAAGGAACACCTGTTGTCAAGTTCATATTATCTATTTATAAACAAATTAACAAGGTCTAAATTCTCTGCCTGCGAAGTTTTTTTTTTTTTCCAGAGGGAAAATAACAGTTAGGTTTATTTTGTTGTTCTCAATTCTGCTGTGCTGGCAAGAAGAAGGCCCTATGCTTGTTTATCTGGCTACAATCTTTGTAAATAAACAAGTGATAGTGGAGGAGGAATCTGGCGAATCGCGAAAGCTAAATGATCTGCGTTAACTGTTATTGTCAATTATTGACACACGCATAGGCATATATCGCGCCCGTAAAGCAATGGATTTGTGCCTTACAAAGATAAATAATGAAATATGGATCATGTGCTTCGATGTAGACCACATTACTGTCAATTATTTTCTCTTCGAGAGGTTATTAACTTATTATTATCACACTCCTTACAAATGATAGCTTGTCATCTGTAGACCATTTGGTTATTAACTTATTATTATCACAATCTTTCGAAATGATTTCCTGGGTTGTTTTGGTTTTGGACTTTCTGTCCAATGTCCATAGGCGGAATCTTTTTTTTTTTTTTTAATGATTGTGGGGGAATCTTTGGTTTAATATTTGGAATGGGAAAGCCTCCTTTTCATTTGCGATGCAATTCCACTGAGTATAGGAATATTTGCTGTGTCCTTCACCTCACCTGCCACGGAAGCTAGTATCCCAGAAAAACAAAAGTAAATAAAAGTAAATGCAATCCGGTACCACACAGGCTTAATAATGGCATCATTCCAAAGGGATGATCCAAAATGCACCTCCTTCGCAAGAAAAATGTGAAAAACAAAAGCACATGACACATGTTACGCTCCTCTACATATTAAATCCCCAAATAAAAGAACACTTTTTTTTTGGACATGACAAGCAATTATTTGACTCCACTTAGTAGAGCTTTCCAAGCAATCACAGTTAAGCTAGCTAATATATTCTAATATGCCCCTTTAATTATGATTAAAGGAAATCGAAGCCAAATAAAAATTAAGCGCGCTAAATATATTCTAATATATGTCTGGATTAGGAGATTAGATTTGGTGTAAGCAAGACGGTCGGTGCAAGTCATTGACCTAAACAGCTTTTATCCTAAATGCAAGTGGATGACAACATGACAAAAGGATAATCTCAAAACAAAGCTCAATTTAAACTGGGTTAATACTTCATACCAATATATCCTAAACCAAGATTAAGAGAAGAAAAATCATGAAATAAAATTAAGGAAATCCCCAAATTTAGTTAATTATCCACAGAAAATCCCCAAAAAACCGCGCCCGATTCTCAATATAATTAAAACAGATATATTATTTATTGACATGCCATTTCTCTCAATCAACAGCGGGATCCACATTCTTCTTCTTCAATCCCAAACACTAACAAGGAAACAAAAACAAAAACATCATCCTCAGAAGGAAAAAATAAAATAAAATTCAAGAACAGAGAGCGAGCTCTTTCTCCATTTCTCTGTTTCTCTATTCCTCTCTGTTTCCCAGTCTCATATTTGCTCTATTCCTTTGATGGCGAAACACGAAGAGCTTCCAGTCCCCGTTTACTCCTCACTGGAGCCGGTATACGGCGACGGATCACAGCTGGAAGAAGCTCAGCTCCGCTTCAACACTGTCAAGTCCAAGTTCCAAGAAACCTTCGGCCATCCCCCCGACGTCTACGCTCGATCTCCAGGTCAATTACCATTTCTAGTTTTTTATTTTTTTTTTACAGTTTTTTTCTCTCACTCGCGAAACAATAAAATAACCGCCTCTTCTCGATGAAAGTGCGTTGATAATTTGTTTCTATGAGATTAAAATTTTGTCAGGTTCCGGTGGTTGATTTTCTTTTTCGTGTGTGTTTTGATAATAATTTATTTTATGTGAAGGGAGAGTGAACTTGATCGGGGAGCACATAGACTATGAAGGATACTCGGTGTTGCCGATGGCGATAAGGCAAGACACTATAATTGCCATACGTAAACGCGACGCCGGAGAAGATAAGCTCCTCCGTATCACTAACGTCAATGACAAGTACTCCCTGTGTACTTATCCCGCTGAACCTAACCAGGTGCCTTCTCCGTTTTTCTTTTTAATTTTTTTTGGGAGGTCGGTTTTTTTAATTTTTATTATTTATGGTTAATTGTGCAGGAACTGGACCTGAAGAATCATAAATGGGGCCACTACTTCGTCTGCGCGTGAGATTCTGAATCTGTTGCTTTTCCCGTTGCCTTTGAATGATGATTAGTTTTTTTGTCTCTCAAATTGTTTTTTGGTGGCTTGTGTGCGTGTTAATTGTTGAGGGATGATAAGTAAATTTTGTAGTGTTTTTTTTTTTTTGTGCAGGTACAAGGGGTTTTATGACTTTGCGAAAGTGAAAGGAGTGGATGTTGGTGCACCGGTGGGACTTGATGTTATTGTTGATGGAACTGTTCCCACAGGTTGGGTAATTGAATATGTTGATTAGTTTGTTATTGGGTTCATATCAATGCAGTATCGGTTGTTTTTATCTTGGGTAACAAATGCTCAGCTACATTTCTTTTTTTTTTTTAATTATTTTTTAAATCTAGGTTCGGGTCTATCGAGCTCTGCAGCATTTGTATGTTCTGCTACCATTGCTATTATGGCTGCATTTGGTGTGAACTTTCCTAAGGTATGCTTTTCATTCCTTTTCTAATTGTCTCTGCTTTTTTTTCCCTTGTAAAGAATGATATTTGCATGGATTGAATTTTCTCATTCTCATTTTGACAGAAAGAGATCGCCCAGCTAACATGTGAGTGTGAAAGGCACATTGGAACACAATCTGGAGGAATGGACCAGGTTATATTTATACTCTTGAATATTTTTCAGACCTATCAAATATTTTTCAGTTTTGTTGCAGCAGCTTTTTCTGAGAATATATGTGCACACTATCCTTAGCTTCTGTCATAGATGAATCTATTCCGTCTAAAAATTCAGCATAGTTTATGACACATCTTAATGTTGTTGCTTGCTTTATGTTTGTAACAAAATATTTTATTTTACTCTGGCAGGCGATCTCTGTTATGGCCAAAACTGGCTTTGCAGAGCTTATTGATTTTAATCCCATCCGTGCAACTGATGTGCAACTTCCTGCGGGTGGGAGTTTTGTAATAGCGCATTGTTTGGCAGAATCACAGAAGGCAGTCACAGCTGCTACAAATTACAATAATAGAGTTGTGGAATGCCGACTAGCTTCTGTAAGCATGTGCTGCTTTTCTGTTCCTTCATGTTTATTGATCATTACTTCTTCTATGACCCTCTTCTTTAATGATATGTATTTCCCGTAAAAGTAAAATTATAGAGATTCAATGCTTGATGTTGCTGCTGAGATGCTGAGTTGCATTAATTGAAATTCATGAGTGAACCAATATCTAGCGGGACTTAATTCCTTAATTTCAGATTAGCATCATTTTGCTGCCAACATTATTCAAGAATGCCTGCTAATCACAATTTTAATAATTGGATCTAACTACATAAATTCTCCATCTCCCTTCTCAGCTGTTCTATTCTACCTCATATGTTTCTCCTTTAAGAGAGCAACCATGAAGGGTGTTATATATACATATATCTTAAGATGTGAATGTGCTCAGTCTTTTTGCTATTAGAGGCTTGATTTTATTCTAATTTTTCTTCGTGTTTTCTCTTCAGATTGTTCTGGGAATAAAGTTGGGAATGAAACCTCAAGAAGCCATATCAAAAGTGAAAACTCTTTCTGATGTTGAGGGATTGTGTGTGTCATTTGCCAGCAGTCGTGGTTCTTCTGATCCTGTAATTGCTGTTAAGGTACATATTCTCCTTTCATGCCATCAAAATTGTGTAATTTGTTTCCAGTTCTTTTCCTGATATGTTTATGGTGATGAACTTCCTAAGATTTTGGGTTGCCTTCTTTTTCTTTTTCTTTTTGATTTGTAGTGAGTAATTATTCTGCTGCATCTTATACGAATACCATGTTTTGTCTTCATCACAGGAATACTTGAAAGAGGAGCCTTATAGTGCTGAAGACATTGAGAAAATCACGGAGGAAAAACTTACATCAATCTTCAGCGATTCTCAGTCTTCATTGGACGTGCTGAATGCAGCCAAGCACTTCAAGCTACATCAGGTGACCTTTCAAATAGAAGTTTAATGATCTTGCTTTCATCTTGTCTGCTTGCCACAGCCCATAGGCGTGCTCATATACTTTTTTTGGGTGAAAAGAATCAACAATCATGTTCTTTTTTCGTATTAGTTTATTTGTTTTTTAGTACTCATCTCTAGATGGTCTACATTGTATACTCTGACATCGTATTAGTACTTACCCTTTTTTTTCTCCTCCAAAATGCAAACTGTTTTATATCTCTGATTTGCTTCCATTGTCCAGAGGGCTGCTCATGTTTACTCAGAAGCCAGACGTGTTCATGCTTTCAAGGATACTGTATCATCAAGTGACAGGTATTCTTTTAAAGCCTTTTGAATTTTTTGACCCGTGGTTTCAAGTAACTGTATCCTCAAAACTATAGTTTTTTTCTGTGAAGAAATCTCATATCTGACTTTCTCTTATCAGTTTATTGGTTGTAACATATTTTTCAGAATTTTATTTTGAATTAATGAATTTCAACTCATCAGCAGTTCTTACCTTTCCCCGTCAGATAACCCTTTAAAAGCTTTTGTAATCATCAACACTTGCTGTGGCTTTGTCAGGTGGTTTCGGTAATTGGAAGGATTTTTATCATGCTTCTAAAGTGCTAACTTGAGAATTGTTTTGCAGCGATGAGGACAAGTTAAAGAAGCTCGGGAACCTAATGAATGACAGCCACCATAGCTGTAGTGTTCTATATGAGTGCAGGTACACAGAGAACATATATAGCATAACTTTCTTCATCGCTTATCTTTTATGTTGGCCTAGATTTGATGCATGCTGATTATAATTGCTGATATCTTTCTTTGCCTGGTAACTAGCTGCCCAGAATTGGAAGAACTAGTAAAAGTTTGCCGAGATAATGATGCTTTAGGGGCAAGACTTACAGGCGCTGGATGGGGCGGTTGTGCAGTTGCATTGGTAAAGGAAGCTATAGTCCCTCAGTTCATCCTGAACCTGAAGGTATTTTTGACACTTTAACTTCAATATAAGCCGTTTACGCGGATGCTAATTATTCTGATATTCTTATCAGGAAAAGTTCTACCAATCACGTATTGACAAGGGGGTAATCAGCAAGAATGATCTGGGACTGTATGTCTTCGCATCAAAGCCATCAAGCGGCGCTGCTGTTTTCAAGTTCTAGTGGTCGTACGATCGTTAACTCTTATGGCATGGAAATCTCTTTGTTTAGCGTTATTTATTTGAGGGAACTGTTAAGTCAATAATACTCCAAACAATCTTATGATTTCTTACCACCCTCACCATCAATTTATATAAAGTTGGCCGAAAGTGGCTGGTAAATAAATAATGATCCTAACACCTTTGAGTTTCAATTGATTGTCATGAAAGCACTTGCTATCTCGAGATATTTGGGTCAGGCTTGGTTAGCATTGCAACATCACGAACCTTGTAACATCTAATATGAGAATTATTTATGACGAAGATTGTTTCTTGTCGTCTTGCTAAAACTAACCATGTATTTCAAGATACAGTAAAATATTTTGGTACTATTGGCGATTTGTCTAAAATACAGAGAAATTACAAAACTTGAAGGACTGGTGGATACTGAACGTCAAAAGGCTGCTTGCCCATCGGACTTTGTTATGGAAGCCATTTTTTTCCTTTAGTTCGAGGCACTTTTCCTAAAATCTACCATCGTTTGCTTGGTCTCTCGATTGGGAGGGAAATTTTCAGTGTGATTTGAGATAAAGTGACTCTTCCCTGCAGTCGGCGACTATACAATATATTCCTACAGATCCCCATATGGATTCACGTAGTAGGTAATTGGTCGGCCAGTTGATTAAAGGGTGCTACCAGTAACAGGGTGACGTACTACGCCATTATGACAATATTGAACTATTTCAAGCAATTACAGAGGGGTATAACGAAGAACGCTTTTTAGTTTTTACCCCTAGAACAAGACCTGTAACCATGTTCTCTGCAGAACATGCTCCAATTTTGGGATGGAAAACTTATGAAGTTCATAAATAACAAGGACGATTATTCGACAAAGAAAACCAGTACAGACACAGACAACAATTCTCGGGATGAAACAAGCAAACAGGGCAACAATTGTTTACAGCTTCGAGGAAGCCTTGGGGTGATGGATCACAATATTATTGTAGGCATCGAGGGTGAGAAAATCATCCAGTGTGGGTGCAGTGCATTGTCTGGTGAATATCTTGGCAGCCTCCTTGTACATTCCCCTCTTGAATTTCTCTTTGCCAACCTCTCTTTCAATCCTAGTCATCTCCTCTTCCACCACTCTCCCAAAGAGATCAAAGTTCACTCTCACACCAAGCCCGTCTCCATCCAACTCCACACCATATTTCAGCCACTGCCAGTTCTGAACCCTGCTAATCTCAGCAGTGGCAGCATCTTCCATCAGATTGTAAAGAGGCACAGAGCCGGTTCCAGTGAGCCAAGCTGCCACGTACTGGATGCCAACGCGGGTGTTCAGGCGGAGGCCTTCCAAGGTGCGCACCCCTCTAGGCCTCTGCAAGAGGTCTTCTTCGGTTATGGCCGCCGCTTCTTCGCGCTTCTTGGAGGATATCTGGTTGGGAGCATTTCCCATCTTTGAGAAGACATCCAAGCAGGCAGGGATGAGTCCAGGGTGAGCTGCCCAAGTTCCATCATGTCCTGCCATCACCTCTCTCAGCTTGTCCTTTCTCACAAGTTCTAAGGCTACTTCATTGGCAGCAGCATCATCTCTGATTGGAATTTGAGCAGCCTGTTCAGGAGTCGAGGCTTTTAATTAATATGCATATCAAGTTTCAAATAGGCAAAAAGATAGAATATAGAGTGATGCATAGGATTTGGGCAAGAACATACCATGCCACCCATAGCATGCACACCGCGCCTGTGGCATGTGTAAATGAGGAGATCAGAGTAACTTCTCATGAAGTGTTGTGTCATGCCAACCAGAACCCTGTCAGGTAGCAGACGATCTGGGTGAGCCTGGAATGTCTTGACATAGCTGAAGATGTAATCCCACCTTCCACAATTCAACCCAACAGAATGGTCTCTTAGCTCATAGAGGATCTCATTCATTTGGAAGACAGCTGGAAGTGTTTCAATCAGAACCGTGGCCCTGATACTTCCCTGTTCTATTCCTGCCATCTTCTCTGCTCTCTCAAACACACAGTTCCATATCTTTGCTTCCCTGCCAAGAAGAAAGAGCGCACATCAATCACTTCAACTTTACCATTGTTTGTAATTAAGCAATGTTGGTGCAGCAGATATAATGTTTGGGATCAAACATATATTCTTACCTTGAATGCTCCATCTTGGGGAGATAAAAGAAAGGCCCATAACCTGCACCCTGAGTTCGACGGAATGATGCATAGTTGTGGTAGAAATAAAGACCAAAATCAACAAGGCAGCCTGTTGCAGGTATTCCATCGATGAGGATGTGGGACTCGGGCAGATGCCAGCCTCGTGGACGAACAAAGAGCTTAGCTGTCTGGTCATTGAGCTTGTAAACCCTGTTCCTGGCCTTGTCATGGAAGGTTATGGTCCCATCAACAGCATCCTTCAAGTTAACTTGTCCTCTCATGAGATTCTCCCAGGTTGGGGAGAGTGCATCCTCAAAGTCAGCCTAGGAAAACCCATCCATACAGTCACAGTTTTACACAACTGAACAAAATCATTGAACTAACTAGAAGTTAACCAAGAAGCCATCTTCTCTTGCAGGTTTGCAGATATTAATGAATAATTACAGCTTCCAATTTCCAAGATTTGGAGTGCTACCATATTAATATAGAATGGAGTCCACCGCAACACTATTTTGCTTTCTGTTTCTTTTCTCAAACCAGAAAGAGAGAAAGTCAAATTCTGTTGCGGTGAGTTTTGTTTGCTTTCACAAGCCGTTTTTAACACTCCAACTTTGATTGTGTAAGCAGAAACAAACTACAACGTCGACAGTCGACACGCACAAGCACTACGTTCGACACCTAGACAAAATGAACAACCTAGACCAGTAGCCATTTTGAGTCACTACTGAGGAGTACTGTTGATTCCATTCTCTGTTAATGCACAGACCATGTGAAGCAAACTAAGAACTTCATACAAAATCAATATGCAGGAATACATGATCATATATACAGACACACATATATATATATTGATGTCTTTTGCGCATCCTTTTTATAAAGAAGGGAAAAGAATCACAGTTATATATACAAAACTAACCATGAAAACTTTAGCTCCAGAGTTGAGTGCATTGATGATCATCTTCCTCTCCACGGGGCCAGTAATCTCCACTTTCCTGTCAGCAACAGCTGGAGGGACTGGTGCACATGTCCAGTCACCTTCCCTGATGAACTTAGTAGCAGGATCAAACCCAGGCAACGCCCCCTGATTGTACCTCCTCTTAGCTTCCCTGCGACACTCCATTGCATAGTTAATGCGGTTTCTAAACTCTCGCTGCAGATCAGCAACAAATTGCAAGGCATCCCTGGTCAGGATTCTGCCAAACTCTGCATCGTATCGACCCCGAATCTCCACTCCTTCTGGAGTATCATAGCCAATGGTATTCTTCTTCATGGTTGGAGCAGGGTACTCATAAGTCCCAAGACCCACCATTTTTTCTTTCTCTTTTTGATTCCCTCGCAAGTTAGTTTGTAATAACTTTCTCTCTTTGTTGGCTTTACTAAATTTGGTGGTAGTGCGTCAAGTGCAAGGGGTAGGCAGAAATATATAAAAGAGGGGAGGGAGGCAAGTGGATAGGTACGTTGAGCATTATCATCATGGGGGTGTTAATAGAATGCTATGGCCTTATGTGCGTAACATTGATCAAATGTGACGCACCTTGTGATAAAGAGATATGTAGATATTGATTTTGGTGTCTGTGCCTGCCTCGGGTGCTGCAATTTGTTAAGATGTGCTCGATTGATAATATATTTTTATGGGAAATTATTATAGGATGATGCAATTTCCTTTTTTCTTTGGTTTTGTTGGGTTGATGTTATTTTAGTTTTAGTTCCAATGCCATTGCACCGCTGGGGCAGGTTTTGCCGGTCTCTGGAATGGAAAATTGGAATTTATAGGATTAATGGCCTTAGAACTCTCAAGTTATACGTAATTTAGTAATAATTTTTGTTTGTCCATGGTCATTTATTCATTCAATTTAATTCTCATGTCCATTTTTTCAGTTAATATGGTCCTTAAATCTTGAATGGATAGAGAGATTTAATGGCCAAGTATCGGATCACAAATTTACCTAGAGCTCATTGGTTAACAGTTGCTTTTGGTGGAGGGACGAATTTCTCTCTGAAAACAACAGTTCAGGTTCATTTAAAACAAGACAAAAATTTGGAGTCCAAAATTGTAAAAATAGCAAAATCTGGAATCTAATTAGATCATTATCCCAATTATTATGTATGACACAGACACGATTAAACAAAAAAGAAAAGAGAAAATAACACATGGGGCATGGGCCTGAGCTGTGTCTTAGTTCGGACTTAAACTTCCCAATTCCCTTTGGACTTTCGTCCTCTCGACTTGGTTTTAGTATTTCTGAATGTGGATCAATTTTTACATGAACCCAATTTTGTTTAAGCTTAAATAGACTGTGACTGTGATGGACTTGGTGTTGGTCCACAGTCTACGCCATACCTTGGAGGCCCTTTTATGGAGTCGGATAATCCAAGTACGTTGTTTTTCTTTTTTTAAACTCACAACCAACCATCATCGTCTAGGCAGGGCCTTCATTTTGACGTGAACATGATCTGGAGTCGTCGAATGTGTCACACAAACATAGGTCCTCGTCGTGAAGTTTCTCAAGTAATTGTATTTTTTTTTTTGTCGCAGGCATATAAATATCATTGATTACTCTAAATCCTTACAAATAGCTCTCGTGAGAGCCCTTGGAGGTACAACTATCCAATTAGTAGGAATACAATTGTTCTTGGCAAATTTAGCCATCCAGTCTGCTACACTATTGGCACTCCTGGGTATCTTACTGATGCTAACAAAATCAAATGTTAACTTGAGTAATTTAATCTCCTCCACAGTGCTTATCTCCCATGGACCATCATTCCCACCTGCAATTGCTTGACAAGCAATATGTGAATCAGTCTCAATGGCTACTTTTTTGTATCCCCTAGACAAAGCTAGTAAGACTGTTTCCCTGATAGCCATAGTCTGAGCTACCAGTACAGAGTTTGTATTTCTTTTTTCCATTATCCCATCAACCAACTGTCCATTATTGTTTCTACAGCATACCCCTATTCCAATCTTCCCATTTTCATTATCAACAGCAACATCACAATTGATCTTGATAACATCATGATTAGGTGGTATCCATCTTGGCATAGTTGTGTCACCAACCCCAGTCCTTGGAACAAATTCAGAGGGTTTATCCCTTAGCTCTTGAAATGCTGCTTCTGCACTTTTGATAGAGACTTCAGGCTTGACTTCTTCATTCTCAAAGGCCTTCTTGTTCCTGGTTTTCCATATAGTCCACATTATGAATGCTGCTTGGCTTTTGATTTCCTTGGTCATCTTTGAGTCTAGTCCTCTTCCCAACTCCATCCACCAGTTTTTAATGTCTTGCACTTCATCCTGTGCAATTCTCATTCCTAATTGTGACCCATACCACGTGGCTCTAGCATGAGAACAGAAAAGTAACATATGTTCTATTGATTCATCCTCCAAGCCACACTGGACAAGAGCCATCAACATTCAATTTTCGTTTGATTAAGCTTTGCTTGACAGATATTGCTTCTGATAGGACTCTCCAAACAAAAGCTTTCACTTTAGGTAGAGTATTCAAGCTCCATATCTCATTCCATTTCAATCTGCTCTCAGAACCAACTCTAGATTCGACGTGAGTATTATCCTGTTCCAACTTGAGCTTGATCAAATAACCAGATTTCACTGTGTATTCCCCATTTGTGTTGTAATGCCAAATCATCTTATCCTCCACGCTATGTGACACAGGTATTCCTTGAATTAACTGTACCTTTTCCTCATTGAAACACCTCATGAGCGTTTGAGTATTCCAACCCGTCTTATTATGATTTAGCAAATCTCCGACCATCATTAACTGGAAAGAGTCATGCTGTGCCGATTCTACTATGAAATTCCTTCCTCTTGGCAGCCATTTGTCTTCCCATATGCTGATGCTTCTCCCATTTCCTACATGCCATCTCAGGCCCACATCCAAAAGCTCTTTGCCTAGTAAGATACTGCTCCACCCCCATGAGCATGTGCTGCCTTTAGTAGCCTTGACAAAACTAGTTCTAGGAAAATATTTTCCTTTAACTAGTCTCGCCCATAATGCATTTGGGTTCTGCAATAGTCTCCAAGCTTGCTTCGTAAGAAGTGCGGAGTTAAAAGCCTCTAAGTCTCTAAAACCCAATCCACCGTCTGATTTCGGTTTAGTCAATTTCTTCCAGCTTAACCAGTGCATTCTGGACTTTGTTTCATCTCCTCCCCAGTAGAATCTCGCCATTAGACTGTGTAGTAATTGTAGTATCAAGTAATTGTATTGATACTTATCAGAAGTGATCTATCTCATGATGTGTATTTTACGCACATAATATGCTACTTTTCTAATAAATCATGGCATCGTTACTGTGTCCTTTATATGTTAAGGCTTGCAACTGGTGTTTTCCATTCATGCCTATTATATGATGTCTTCGAAGTTATGAAACCCTGAAAAGTTTTAGCATAAAAAAAAAAAACCCCTGAAAAGTTGTCCTTCACCTTGGTTATTCTAACAAGGAGGGCGTTCGGTAACGAAAGGACCAATTCAACTTGAACTTTTTTGTAAACAGTAAAAAATCCTTATATAATTGAATCTAGCAATTCTTTTTCTTTGTAAGATTCTGCTAGTTTAGTGGACCATCCACAATTGGAATGATCAGACAAAAACTTGATGGATCATGTTATAATCAGCGTAATGTTATCTTGCATCAAATTTGAAAATATCTCACGCTACGTAGATAGTTTATTAGTTGGAGGGTCAACATCCCCTACATAAAATTTCGTATTCAAAACCACGTTCAATGTTGGGGGAAGGTAATCCTAATACTATTAGGATTTGACAGCGTCTATTTGTGAACTAATTAGTTCTATATAAGAATTAAGGTTAAAATAGTTATTGTTTCATATGCTTGCGTGACCCAGCATTTTTAAATTCGGATCGGATCAGCAAGTTAAACCAATAGGACCCAGAACAACTTATCTGTTTAGGTTAATTCTTTTATCTGTAAACTGATTGGCTGAATTGATCAAAGTTGGACTCGTGACCCAGTGGGTCGACCACGGTCCGGATTTTAACATGTCATAACCAAATAGTTATTGTCTGCTGACAATAACAAGAAAAGAACAACATGCACACATGATATGGATGATTCAACCAAACTCAGTTCCAAAAATCCATATCATTTTCCACCATATGATTTTCAGTTGTTTGGTTTAATAGATGTTGTCTGCCGACAATAACAATAACAAATGGAAAAAATAATCTACACTTGATATGGGTGAATACCAAGCTGAGTTCCAAAACCGGGAGTCATCATTCGCCACCACAATTTTCAATTGCTTCTACGCTTTTCAATGCCATATGCTAACAAGCTTACTTTAAAAACATTGTTTTACATTAACAAAAAGATTGTTTTTGGAGCTAAATTTTGTGCAGTGTCCAAAACAGTTAAACTATCTGCCCGTAACAATAAGTAAGTTATGCACTGTTGTAGCCAAAACATACTATAAAAAATGAGCAATCCCAAGAGGAGTGACATTTATTTTTAAAAAAGCCTCACTAATCACTATAAAACTTGTAAAAGAGTCATAGGTTTTTGCACCATGTGATGAGTGCAAGTAAAACCTTATTTTTGTAATAAAAGGTAAGCTTTAATTCAGTAAGTCACAGAAAATAGACATATGTTAAGAGATGTATATATAGTCATATTAAATCAACATAATTCAACTATTTTTATAGCATAAAAAAGTTTTGATTGCCTTTCTTTATAAGGTCATCGAGCATTTTTTTATTAAGTAACATACAAAATTTAAATTCAAGTAAAGGGGCATAGAGATGAGCTGCATCTCCTTTTTCTATACTGAGTTCAAACACCGTGAATTGTAAACAGCTTGCGAATATCTCTCCTTTTTCTATACTGAGTTCAAACACCGTGAATTGTAAACAGCTTGCGAATATCCCCATTTATACAATCATCATAACAGTGGCCAATACAAAAGTCATTAGGCTAAGTTATGGTTAAAAAGAAGGATTTTTGGAGTAATGTATTATGATAACTTTGTACGGAATGGTAAAGTGTATATAGAGAGACAAAGAATAACTGTAAAAAGTATAGCAATGAGAGATTTCAGTATGGATATAAAATTATCAATCACTGTTTGCCTTACATATGTTGTACATAAAACAGTTTTCAAGAAATGAAATTAAGTTAGGTGGAAAGTATAGAACGGATGATGCTAATTAGGTAGGAAGGATAGAATGGATGATATGGTGAGGCTTTTTTCAAGAGAGCAAACAAAGTTTGTACAGAAGGGAAAAGTTTAATTCAGCACAGCATTTTGATTATCCCACTATATTAATATACTTTAATATAGCCTCACTGTGATATTTTATTTTATTTTTTCTGATTTAAGAATATTTGTTTTTTTAGAATATTTGTTACACATTTTTTTGTAGGAGCCAAATGACTCTTTTGTTACTCGTAAAAAATGGTATATGGTAAAGGAGGGTTCAATTGCTAATAAGGGTTTGGCTTAATTAGTTGAGGTTCAAGTTGAGAATTGAAACCCTATGAACCATCTCTTGTAATTTGTAAATATTATTGCAAATACATGTTGAGCTGGGTGATTAGCCCTACCCCTATACTGTAGTACTGTAGAGGCCTCCTTTCAACTTAAACTTTTTAATAAAAAAAACTATGCTGAATGTTTTACCGTGGCCTAGACTGAAAAGCCTCCCCAAACCTAAACTTTTTGGGCATTGCTATCATACCCGAGGAAAGAATGTGGGTAATGTTACCCGAGATGATGTGGTCAAGTCAAACTACCGCACTTGGATTTGTGGACCCGTAAAGAATAAAATATACTTTATATTAATGATGTTAAATTGCAAAATAGCACCTATCTTTTTACATTTTGCATTCTTTGGCCCTAGCCTATGGATAGGTCTTGTTTCACGTGCAGTAGTCTCATCAGTCCCATTATTTAGCACAATGATCAAAGCTTACTAAATTTTTCAAAAATTAAAATCAAATATCTTTATCCTAATTTATCTTGGTTGTGCATGTTGAATATAAGGTTTGACATGTTATGTAACAGCCCGGGTAAAAATTTTGGATTTTTACCGGACTGTAAAAGTCTATTTACCGCGATTTACTGTTGAATTAATTTTGGGTAATTAATTCAAGGTAAATCGGGGGTCGTTTTTCAAAACCGAAGGTTTTTCCGCGCTCGTGATTTTCCCGTGAATTTTTCGAACCTAAGTTGGTATTTTTCGGGTTTTGGAATTTCTCGGAAAATAACTAAGGAGGTATCTGTTATTTTCTGGTCCGGATCGGATTCGCCCGTAATGCAGACGAATTATATTATTTGTAATTCACATGCCAAATAGTGTTTTTCAGTTTATAAAAAGGAAGAGGAAGGCAGCCGGTGGAAGAGAAGAAAGAAAAAAAAAAAGAGAAGAGAGAAAAAGGAGAGGAAAAAAGAAAAAGAGAGAAAAGAAAAAGAGAGGGAAAAAAAGAGAAAAAGGAAGAAAAAAAAAAAGAGAAGAAGAGAAATAATAAAAAAAACAGAAGAAAATATATACAGAAAAAGAAATTCAGAAAACAAAAAAAAAGAAATAAAAAAATAGAAAAGAAAAGAGAAGGAAAATGCAGAAAATGAAGAAAAAGAAAAAAAAGAAGAAAACGGGTTACTGTTCATCGTCAACCCAGGGGTCACTGTGCACTCGCCGACGATATACGCCGCGTCGCGTGCCACCGCCGCCACCATGGTGTTCCTCTCACCGGCGCGACCTCACCCCTGCTGTCGCAGTCGCCTTCCGTCGCGAGACTCGCCGTGACGCGCCGTCGACCCGATGCAGACCCGGCGGATCCTCTTCCTCCGCCTGCTGCTACGCCGTCGTGTCGCTTCACGCCAGCCTTCCACAGCCCTTGCAGTCGCCTCGTTGCCGCCTTCCCCGCGCTTGGTTCTCTCTCGAGCTCGCGTCGCCCACCGTCGTCGAGGTAAGCAGATCCGAGTAGACGACCCGCTAAGCAGTCCGGGTCGCGCCTGGGTCTGGATCCGGGTGCGACCAGTTCTGCCTTTAATTAAAAAAAAAACAAAACAATATATATATATATGTATTTATGTATTTACCTGTATTCTGGTATTTATTTTTGAAAAAAATTATATAGTTATTTTGAGTAAAATATTGCCTATTTAACTCAGGTATTTTTATTAATAAATAAATATATTTACTTGGGTAAATAATTAGGATTATGTTTTGGGAAACTATTACTAATTAGAAAAAAATATATAAAAGTCATATAAATAATTTCTGGAAATTTAATTTGTATATTATTTTCTCTGGAAAATTATGATTATGGTATATGTATATGAATATGTAATTTGGAAATTAAAGGTAAATATATTTTATGTTGGAAAATATTATTAAATATATTTAGAAAAAGATAAATACTATATAAATATTTTCTGAAAATTATAAAAAGGCTATAATTTTTCTGGAAAATTATAGTAATTATTATTTTGGATAATTATATTTATTTTATGAAAATATATTTTGAAAAAAGTTTTAATTAAAATATAGTACCGAAATTATATTCGGATATACGTATGGTTAAATATTTTCGATAATGGAAATAATAACGGATAAGAACCGGGATGGGTATATTTCGTAATTTGGGCATCATAGTA
>JAKUCV010004231.1:68451-92459 GCA_028386065.3 Turnera subulata
GCTTATCCGTGACGGGGCCCGGAAAGATAAAAATTGGATAATTGATTTTATTTGAGCCTTCTTGGTCTTGGACCGATTTTGGGTCGGGTCTTTTGGTTTGGTTGACCTTGAGTAATTTTTAGTGTCCATATTGATCGTCTTTCCATTGTCGTGAGCACTTCGGACTCACCCCTCACCTGCGGGCTTTCATCCCGTAGGTTGAGTTGTTTCATGTACAGGCTTGGTGCATTCCAGACAGGCTGCAGCATTACCCCTTGGACAGGCTTGGATCCATAGTTTGCATGTGTTGCATACAGTGTTAGTGAGTCTTTAAGTCTTCCGCTGTGCAATGTTTTCGCTATTTATGGGCCATTGGGCCGGATTTGTTACTTACGATGTTTTATTATTTTGGGCCGTTGGGCCGAGTTATGGTTGTTTACACTGTATGCTAGGCCTTGTTGGGCTGGGTTGTCACAGTTCCGGCACGTGTTTACTGTGTACGGTAAATACGGGTCGGGGCGTTTCATGTTATAACATTATACTTTTATGCTTCTAGCGTGATAGAGCAGTTGAGATGTTTCCTAACAACATTTTACCGTATTTATTTTAAAAACAAACATTTTACTATAACTTATGTCGTATTATTTTTGTAATCAATAAAAAAAAAATTCTACTAGCTTTTTTATTCATTAAAAAATTATTAGTCTTCTTATAATCATAAAAATTTTATGAACCCTTCTACCACATTGATACACATCACGTTCAGTTACGATATAAAAAAAACCCTTATAATTAGCCAAAACAATTTGAAATAAATTTAAATTTTGAGCTACAATTGAAGCGCCCCGACCCGTATTTACCGGTTACAGTATACACGTGCCGAAACTATTCATATTAACAGCTCAGGCGGTACATCGCAGTAAAATACTACACAGTAAATCAAATACATCAACACACTATATATATTACAACTGTCACCTATACCCGGGGGACCATTATTCAATCCACTCATGTCACTCAACAACAGCAGCTTAATCCAAATAGACAACATCAAAGCAATAAAGGATAGCAGCAACACAGCAACATATATAGCACAGCAGCGGAAGACTTAAATGCACATGCAGCGGAGGTATGGATCCGGAGTCAGGTGGAGAAGAAAGCAACAGCCATCGAACGTCGTACCTGAGCTACGAAGCAACTAAACCTACGGGATGAAACCCCCCAAGCGAGGGGTGAGTCCGAAGTGCTCACCGACGAAAGATAAACAGAGATATGTAATCAACCATAATACTTTCGAAGTAAACACAGACAATCACAAAACAAAGATTCTACTAAACTACAACTGAGCCAAGACCAAAAGAATGTTACAACAATATAGACAAATAAAATTTTAAATTTTTTAATGAAATAATGTTCATAAATATTATATAAGGAATTTTAAAGTGGTTTAGTAACATAACCATATATTTGGTTTTTTTTTTTATACAAGCTTAAGCTATCTAAATCCCATAACCCACCCACACTCCAATATGAACCAGGTAACCTTGGTGAAACAAAAGACTTCATGTGAGGACACTACATTGGAGCTCGCCTTATTATTTGGTTTTGAAGTATTTAATTGGATATTTAATAAAAACTGGGCACACACCAGTAATAATGAAATTAATTGATAATTCTAATATAGTCTGTATTATTCCAATGCATGCGCCAGGTCTCCAACCGAAACTTTGTGTTAACATCAAATTAGGAAACTAAATTAGGGACGATGTGTGGCCAACAATCATCATATTTCCAAGTGCATAAGTAAAATAATATTCTGACATGGATAATGTTGCCAAATAAAAAAACTTTTATGAACCATTAATTCCTCCCTAGTTTTTAGTTCTAAAATTACTAATTTTTGACATAGATAGCGTAAATGATATCATGTGTTAATTAAGTAAAATTATTAAATAAGATTTTATTCTTAAAAAAAATTGGCACATATAAATTTCTTAAAAGATTATTTTTTTAGGAAAAAACAAATTATTTGGGAACCCCGAATTTGAATTCGGAGGCGTGGGTGCATTAATAAGGATGGCAACGGGTCAGGCTCCCCGCGCGGGAAGGTTTCCCCCCCTTCTCCCACCCCCGTTTCCGAATTCTTCCCTCGTTCCCCATTCGGGAGAAAAATTGCCCCCATCCCCGTTCCCCGCGAGGACCTCGTTTCCCCGATTTCTAATATAAAAAATAATTAAATATTTATTCATTAGAATAAATTAAACTCAATAAATAAACAAGATTAATTTTTTGGCTTATAAAATAAAGACAATAAAAACATAGTAGTTTCTTTAATGTTAATTGCATATTAGAATGTGAATATTACAATATTGTAACAATAAAGGTTGCCTTATGCTACTGTACCAAAGTTAACAATTATATCCATTGTTATCAAACCGGACCGGCTCAGCTGGTTGAATTGGGGTAACCGTGACCGAGATATAAATCAAGATTTTTTACCCTTCAGGGTTGTATCCTCTAAAAAACTGGTCGGGTCATGACGGGTTTTCCGGTTTTATTGACTCGTTTCCGATTTTTTTCCGGGTCAAAAGTCAAAGATTTTAAAAAATATCTTGGTCAGACCATGATCAGACCTTTAGTTGGACTTTTATTAAAAAATTTATATATTTTTACTATTATTTCCAATACCGGTCAGACCTGGTTGGACTCCGGTTAGACCTCTAAAACCTCGACCCGGCCACTGAAACGGATCAATGGTCGGGCCGGGTTTAATAACCTTGATTATATCTCAAGAATAATTTTTAATATTCAATGAGACAAAATGATTTAAAAATATATTTTAGCATTTTAGATATATATTAATCAATATATTCCTCAAGGATAACTTTGTATTTTTGCATATATCGGGTCCTCATGGGTCAGGGGAACATTCCTCGTCCCTATTATCAAATTTCCCATGGGGCCAAAATGTCCCCCACCCCTGTCCCAGCGGGGGCAAAATTGCCCCTATCCCCTATGCCTATGTGGGGATTCTCTACAGGGTCCCGCTAATTTGCCTCCGTAGGTGCATACTTTAGAGTTTGGAATGGAGTTCACATTGTGGGTAGGAGATGCAATTTTAGTAAGTTTCTAAAGTCTTAGGATAAGTAAGATTTATATGTATATTAAAATAAAAAGAAAAATTTTGAACTATATATAAATCTCATACTATAATATAATCTTTTAAAACTTTAGACTAATAAAAAATTATACAAAATTCTAAAAAGAACCAAACTTACTTCTATTAATGAAGTTTATCATTTTTAAGAATCAATAGTTTTGTTTGTTTGATTTAATGTAGATATTAAGTTTAATTTTTCTAAAACTCTCTTGACTTATATTTGTAAATAGTGATTTTTATAGATCTTTTTTATACTAATCGAAGATTTTAATCATGGAGAAATAAGGAATACAAAAAGAAGGTCATTGAGGCAATGATACAATACAATCTGTTGGAGCCTCAACGGTAAAAGAAAACAAGGAAAATTACACCGGTAGTGATGCAACAAGGACTGATTTTTATAGTTTAAAAAATAACTTGAGTGTTAGAAAATAAAATGAAAAATAATTCTACTTGATTATGACTTACCTGGTTATTACATAAACCTTTTAATCTTACCAAAAGAATTAGAATATATCATGATAAATTTCTAATTTTTAATATAAGTATTATTGACATAGTATTAAGTACTTTTATGCAATATTACATAAAAAAATGAATATTTAATGAATTTGAGAAAATATTATTAAAATAAGTAACATTCAAATTTTATTAAAAAATGATATTATGTGTCAGTTAAATATATTTTGGTAAAATGGTTGAATTGGATACTATTTTTTCATATTTATGTTTGAAATTTGAATTATTTAATGGTTGGAAATAATAATATTTTATAATTTTGTAACATTTATTTTTCTTGTTTCAAAAATTTTGATGTACCAAAAGAATATTTTTGGGTTGCACCGCAGCTTATTACTCGCAAAATGTATTGGAGCGCATTGACAAAAGATTTGGCACTCACATGTTACGGTTGGAGTGCAATTTTGAAAAGTTTGTGGGTAGTTCTATAAGTAAAAGTGTTTTAAAGAATATGCAAGTAGCAGACAAAAAATTAAAGACATACTTTTTATTGGTCCAACTAGGCACGGGTAAGTTTACCCCAGGTAGGATAGAATTACCCAAACTTTTTAGTGCCAAAAAAACAGGGTTCAAGGCTGTTGTTTTGATCATCTAAAAGAGCTAAGGCGCTACCGCCAAAAACACAAGACACCATAGCATATTTTTCTAAATTTTGATTTTATATCCTTTCAGCTTTCCTAGCGGGGCTAAGCAAAAAGATTGTTTCTTGTTCTTTTTGGCGCTGCTGTGCTGAGTGCTGATTCCTACTATGTAGAGTTAAATTATGCGACTTTAAGGTGTTGGAAAATAAACGGTGGAAACATTATGAATATATATATATTTTTGGGTAGTAGAAAAGAAATATTATGAATGTTGATTTGACGTGAATTTGAGGTTTGAACTTCCTTTGGGCTTCTAACAAGGGTCCTATCCCTAGTAGGACCGAATCTGGATGAGTTCGAATGGACACATTTCTTGTAACTCTTAAATGGGCCGTGGGACCCTTGTTGTTTGGTCCATTGTCCAAATCCTAACCTTATCACGGTGGGCCATTGGTGGATTGAGCAAATCCAAGTACACATGTGCTTTTGCTAAGAAGCAGCCAACAAGGTTGGGGAAGGCCTCCTTTAATGGAGGAAGATAGTAAACACAAAGAGACATCACAAATATCTCCACTCCATTGAATTGCCTAGGACCCTTTAAGATAGAAGCACCAAGTAACTGTACATTAATTATTTAATGTTGGGAGAGTTTTATCCCTTGGCAGGCTAACCTAGCTTAAATCCTCCAAATTCTTCACAAAATATCTACAAATGCACCTTGAAGCAAACATAATTGATGAAGAGAAAATTGTGGATGATGAAATACATAGAGTAAAATATCTATCAGCTAAACTCATAAATGTAACCCAAATGTAAGGGCAAAAAAGAACTAAAATATGCATGCAGTGATGAACGAAATTTCTTCTAAAGATGCATGTATACAAACCAGAGTTGTGACAGAAAAAACCAGAGTTATTGTCTACATGGATATGTCCAGTAACGCAACCCACCTACAGAACAAATATTTTCGAAGGAGGTTGCTATTATTGTATTATGTCTAGGCTCTGGATCATTCTATATGTTTTCTCTCTGGCTAGGAGTTGGTGGATGGGCCTACTATATTATTCAGCCTTAATTTGGGGCAATGAATTTGCAGTCTGTGCTTGTTAATTTAGTGGGGCTATGGCCTGTGAGTATTGACAGTATATTCCCATACTGATCCAGATTGTATAAAAACCTGAACTTTTGAAATATGATGATGATTTTTAAGTAAATTCCTGGTAGATACAAGAACTACGTACGGTTTAGTCTTCACAATGGCGAGACGATTAGAAGTCGAACATCAATTCCATGTGTTCAACATTTTTCTTGTTTTTTTCAGAAAACAAATCCATGCCTTCTCAATAATAAAAGCACCACCACCAATTGCTGGTTTTTCATCTTTGTTGACTGAGGCCCGAGAAGCAAAGCCGTAACGAAAAACGAGTTTGAGGATGAAAACCACACCTAGTTGATTGTACAAGGAAATTAAACAGCCCCCTTTCGTGCATAACGTAATTTGGAATGGAAGCAAAAATATCTCATCCAGGTGTATTTATTAAAAGAATCGTGATGGTGTCACTTTTGTCTATAGTGTTTTCTATCTATTTTGTTTTCTACTTAAGACTAACTAAAAGTAAAATAATATTAATAATGTATTCATAAATATATTTTACAAGTAATGCACCAAAATATAGAAGAATAATATCACATTAGTGTATGACATGTTATTCATTATATTTACTATTATCAGTATTAAGTGGGGGCATTTATGTCTTTCAATTTCAAGTGTTTTCTCAATATTAAATATGAGTATTTATGTTTTCCAATTTCGCGTTCATTATATTTGTTATTATTAATATTAAGCAGGAGTATTTATGTCTTTCAATTTCACATGCTTTCAATATTAAATAGTTATATTTATGTTTTTCATATTTTGTGATTTTATATATAATATAGTATAGATGGTATAGATATAGATTTATTTTTTTTTTTCAAGTATCACATGACAACAAATCACAATCACAGGGCGCCAAATCGCGCTAATACTGTGTGACAAAGAGTGTGGATACCTATGTGATTAGGCAAACAATAAAGAAAATCAAAACGTATCAGTAGCACATCTTGATCCAAATCAATACTACTAGTATTCTACTACATTGTGGATTGTTGTTGATATTCGGCTTTGTAAAAAATAAAACATTATGGATATTATTGTTTGGCCGAAGAAGGTATACAGTTCATAAAATTTAATTTTGTCAGATATATAGCAAGGTGAACACGTATATGTTATATAGAAGTTTGGCTCAGTGCAATGATATCCATGCAATTGCAAAATTGGTAGAGTTTTGGTGAATATTTGGTAGAGATTGCAATTCATGTTGTTGTTTCGAGTTTGTGTTATAATTCGTCAACTTGACCCAATCTATTTAATAATTATATTGTGACCAATTCGTTTATGATTATATCGGGTTCAGATTAACCCGTGGATTAACATATTAAATCTAACAATTCTATAAATTTGGTTTGGAGTTTGTATTTTTAAGCAAATAGTCATATCATTAGGTTATTTTATATATTAAATAAAATTAAAATTTCTCATATATTAAATAAATTATAAATTGAAGAATCATAATATTTTAAAGCAGATATAAAATATTGTTGAAAATTTTAGTGATTTTTTCATTCAATATTAAAATAAATTTTGTTTTAAATCACTAAATATGTATATCGTAAGTATAATCACGCCATAAATATGTACCTATTGAAGTGGGTCAACCCGCGGCTTGACTTATTAATTTTTATGTCGTTTTGGGTGAACCCCTTTAACTAAACAGGTTAAATATTTCTAACCTGTACCTGCTAATTTCCTGTCGGATTGTCGTGTCAAACCCGCTATGCTAGATCTAATTTTTGGTGTGACATATTTGCTCCCAAAGCATTTTTTTCTTTCTTAAAAAATATAAAAAAACCGGAGAGAAAGAAGGAAAAACGAGTGAGGTTTTATTTTTTTTTTGGCTTTACAAAATTGCAATTAATAGTAACCTAAAAAGCAAGGAAAAGAATAATAATGATAGTACTAGTAGTAGTATGAAAGGAGGGGGGAATGGGCCAGAGGGTCAAGTGTCGGTGAGGTTTCCAAGACGACACCATCACATGCTGTATTTATTCACAGGAGGATTCCACCACCAGCCACCTTCACCACCATTCAAGCAGCCACCATATACGGTATAATATAGAGTGAGAGAAAAAAAAAAAAAAAGAGCAGAAGAAGAGAGAAAATAATTAATAAATAATAAATAAAACAAACCAACTGGAAAGCAGGAGAGAAAGACGCTAAAAAACTGTGTACTTATCAGTTTTTTCTTTCTTTTCTTGCTTGTTATAGAATATAGATATATAATTTCCACTCCTCTCCATCCGTTTGTTTTTCATTTTGTTTTTATGAAATTCAGACAATATTGTTTTGTTTCTTTTATTGTTGTTTTATTTTTGGTTCTTTTTTTTAGTGTGGAGTAGTTTCCCGGTTATCCTCCTCCCCTCGTGTCCTGCCCTTATCTCCCGCTGCTCATTCTTCTCTCATTTCTTTTGTTTAGTGTGTGTGTATATATATAATATAATACTCCATCCTTATTTTTAGCTCATCTCTCTCTTAGGCTATCATCTTTCCCATTGATAGCCTCGCTCGCTCTCAGCTCTTGCCCCGCATCGGATCTACACCCTCTTCCTTGCCTTCCTCTTCAAGGTATCTGCTCTTTCTTTTTCTCTTTTGATTAATGCTTTGAGCTAAGTTTGCTTGTTTTTATTATATACCCTCCTCATGTTCCTTCCTTCCTTCCTCCCTCCTTCCTTTCTTTCTTTTAAAGGTCTCTCCTTTGTTTCTGGGTTCTTCTTATTTTTTATTTTTTATTTCTTACCAAGTTTTGAGCTTGGATTGTTTTTTTTGCTTTTAATGTTACTTTGCAGATACTACATTGGTGTTTGATCTTTTCTGTTGTGTTGTGTTGTTTGATCAAATGCAGGTTTCTGTGGGTCCTTTCTGGGCGTTTTTTGGAAATATAAATAATTAAACAAACAGGGGGGAAAGGGAAGTTTTTTGTTGTAGATTAATTATAAAACTTAAAAAGGCAACGCGGGCGTGAAGGACAAGTTGGTTTCAAATTGTTGAGAGGCACATCTTGGTCTTCCTTCGTTGCCTAGATCATTTATTTTATAGCTGGAAAGTGGTGGTGTTTGGCTATTTGCTTGAAGAAAGCTTTGCTCTGCCTTTATTGTCACTGTATGTTGTTGTTGCCTTACAATATGGCCTGTGGAAAATGTATTTTTCTTTGACGGGTTGACTTTGGGAGGAGGAGGATTCAATCGTTTTGCTGGTTTATGAATATATATATATATCGGGGTTCATTCTCCTGATCAGGGCATTTTGTGATTGTTTCTCGGACAAAAAGTGAAAGTGACTGTGAGAGTGGAAGAAGATATTTAGATGGTAATGGACCGTGTCGTCCCACAAGATGCTGATCAGGTTGTTGATCTTGAGAGGGGTTTGAATGTTGGGGAGGAAAATTCGTGCAAGGCCGCTTCTTCTTCGGGTGTAATAGAGCAAACCAAGTCATTGTTTGCTAAAGTTTGTAGTGTGTTTGCTGTTGATGAGGCTAGAAATGAGGAAGAAAAAGCTAATGCTCCAAGTTGTACCGGGTTGTCTTCAGAGCATGTGAAGTTGAATGGTCAAAAGACTGGTGATCATGCAGAGAAGAAAGTGGTGGTGAAGGAAAAACGGAAGAAAACAAGCAATAAAAAGGCTCCCAAACCTCCCAGGCCCCCGCGAGGTCCATCCTTAGATGCTGCTGACCAGAAGCTGATCCAAGAAATCTCTGAACTTGTCATGTTGAAGCGTGCCAGGGTCGAGCGGATGAAAGCCTTGAAGAAAATGAAAGCCGCAAAAGCGTCATCTAATAGCAATCTTTTTGCTATGGTCTTCACTATTATCTTCTGTATAATTATTCTCTTTCAAGGTAATGCCTCATTCTAACCTTTGCCTTATAGTGCCAATGCTTTTGAATACCCAATTAGAATGTCCAAACTTATTGTAATTTTATTAACTGTCTCCTACTTGGTTTGTGTCAAATTGATCAAACAACTAAATAGTTTTTGAGAAGTGATCATTATGTTGTTGCAGCGTTCTAGTCTTCTAGAGACAGCCTTTTTTAATGAAAAAGAAATTTCCTTGGTAACACTATTCGTTTCATTTTCAAATTCATGATGCAGGCGTGTCTTCCAGAGCTACATCTGCAAACTTACAAGGATCTCCTATGTCAGCACAGACAGTGGATGGCAGCTTGATTTCAGTTCAGTTCTTGGGGAATCCATCTGCAAGTGGGCCAAATGAATCTACCTTTAGGTTTCCCAAGTAAGTCATTTGTTCATATTGACATTCGAATCATCTTCT
Organism: Turnera subulata; assembly: GCA_028386065.3. Lineage (NCBI taxonomy): Eukaryota > Viridiplantae > Streptophyta > Magnoliopsida > Malpighiales > Passifloraceae > Turnera > Turnera subulata. The sequence goes on from JAKUCV010004231.1 coordinate 78,116, forward strand.
CTTATGTCTTGCCGTTTTGTTTTTGCAAACATATAGGATTTCTGATTCCTATAATAATATTACCAAATTGTATGTGTGGCTGTAAATAAAATAAACCCATGTCTTATTTTGCAATGTTTTACAGTCCTGTAGAGCCGATTGCTGGTTCAGATCCTCCTGAAAATCTGAGAAGAGCTGCGGGCTGAGGCGGAGAGGATGTCGCGCTTGGCTTATTTTGGAAAGAGGTTGTTGCCCCTGTGATTGTCATATAATCCTTATGACAATTTTTTGTACCAACAACTTCTGAAGTCTGCGGGTAATTTTCCCCCTACATTGTACCAGTGAAATCGGTTATACTCCCTGTATTAATTCATACTGTTCCATGGGGGAGTGAGTCAAATTACCTAAGACTTGTAAGGTTCAGAGCAACAGTTTTTAAGCCATGCTAATCATATCTCGATGAGGTTGCCTTCTTAGCAACTTGAAAATGTAAGGGGTGGTTATAGTTTGTGTAATACACTTGAAATGAAACTCAGGGTTGAGTCCTTTACCTTTTGAATGAATCACGTCTCTTGTTTTTTAAACAATTCAAGCTTGTTGAACTACATGGGTGTGACAGATATGGATGTTCATGGCTCTGCTGCTGGTTCTTAACGGATGGTGGGTGGTTATCTAACTGTGCTTCTTGGCGTTTCCGTTTAAAACTAGGATCCGTGTGCATTTGCCTTTCAGTTTCTTTGCCTGCGTATCGGCATAGAATCCATGCTTATTGCCTTCGAAACTCTTACATTCTATATTTCTCCTCCACAGTACTGTGTGAGAGCGAATGGGATTGCTTTTTCTGAACTTGGATGTATGACTTCTGTTAGATTTTAGTTTCTTAGTGTCTTCTCCCGCTGAGATGTGCTTTGTGGTATTAGATGACCTATTGTATGTGTTAGCTAACTAACCGACAGTTCATTGTTGGTGAAGATCTATTTATTCTATATGCTATTAAGTCTGCAATTTCGGGAAAGCAGGAACCACATTCTTGATGTAGATAACTAGTGTCATGCATTAACCTTTATCTGGGTTTTCCAGATAAATTGCCGCTCAAGATTCTGGGTCCTATATAGAAGGAAATATGTTACTTTTCTTTCTTTTAATCATTTGCACGCAGCATCGCCTTTTACTGTAGTATTCTCCCTTGTGGCCAAGTTGAGCCCCTGCTTTTGTTTTTGGTTGGACGAAAATTTCTGATCATGAAACAAATTAAACGACTTTAAAATTCTAGGTGAACAGGCGTGGAGTTATAGATTGCCACAGAAGTATTACGGGGTTGTATCTTTCATCAAGAACCCAATTGAGCTAATAGAGCATAGGCATTAACTCTACTTTCTTTATCTATTGCTTAAAAATTCCGATTCATAGTGAACTCTGTTATGGCCATGCTGGTCGAGGAAACATAAAAGGTCACAGGACAATATAACAAAAAAAAGTAAGCAAGCTAAATTTGAACACAAAATAGTTAAAGAGGGAGACTAGAAACATAATCAACCACCCTTGAGCAATATTTTGCAGATGGCTTCAGTTACTTCTGCCAGATCGTGCACCAGCTTGTTCCTATCAGTTACCGGCAATTTAAACTTGGAAATCTTATCTTGGCATGAATCAGTTTCACTGCCGGCATCCGACATTCCATAGTCTGCAAATCCGTATTGACCTTTAACCAAGGCATCGATAGCTTGGGGAAGAATGTATTCGACAACTTGGATGTAAACTTCACCGCAGTAATCTAAGCGTCGCTCAAGGTCAGAATCTGTGGTCTGGTTGATCAGTAGTTGAATGTAACTCAAAGTATCTGTTGCATTGGACAAGGTGATATTAGCCATTATGGAAGCTAGACCTTTAACATCAGCTCTAGAACTTTGATTGCTTGATTGCAGAGAGGAGACACAGAGATCATGATGGGGGGTCTTCTTGCATGTTTTCTCTATCAAATCTGCACATTCGGTTGCTATTGGAAAGCCGAGAAGAAAAAGAAGAACAACAGGAAGCAGATTGATAGGTAACAAAGGGATTGAACGGTTCATGGTAGGCTTGTGGTTTTCCAGGTGATTAGCAGATAGTTTTTTTCTTATAAGGTTAAGACATGTTGCGTTTTCGTCTAAGTTAGTGTAACAATCGTCACATATGGTTTTGAACAGCATTGAGTTTATTTGCCATATAGGGAAAAGGACACACATATGTCTCACATATTTGTAGTGTCTGTTATTACGCTTTACCAGTTCCGAGAGGAGTTGGGATTAAAATATGGTGATATTAGGTGAGAAAATGAGGATGCCATGACTTGCCATAAAAGTTTGCCATTGTCCAGACATTTCTGCTGATAATAGAGTTTACAAAGTTGGATGGTAATTAAACGATGAAAAAAATTGTCTCTTGCAAGAAACAACAAATAGGTTGAAACCGAATCAGGATTTTTCACTTTGACAAGAAGACGATTCCAACCTCAAATTTTGCAGTTGCCGCCCTGTGTTGTTAAGAATCATAGAGCCGGCAGCAGTAGAAATGTTATGGCGGTATTAGTATATGACTTGGTTCTTTAATGAGGTAAGCATTATATCGGGCTTCGGCTTGTTGGGCCTATTTGGTTTTGGTTGAAGGATGGTTAATGAGAAGCCTGACCCATACGGTCCCCAAGACTTCAATGGGGGATAAAATTTTGAGTTAGTAATTGGAACAAGTCTCCAGGAGATCTCCAATCTGGCGTTGCGGCCCACTTTATGAATGTATTAATGTCATGCTAAAAGGGTTAATACAACTTATGGATACAAATTCAAGAAAAGAATTTGTATTTTTAAATTAGAGTAAATAAATTGAAATTGTTAGATTTTTTTTTTTTTTACCATTATCACTTTCTAAAATATTCATACTCTCTTAGGTTAGCCATATGAAAGTCAGATTTCCCCCAAAACTAGTTTCATGTGCTAGTGTATAAATGTGATTGTCAAATCAAGTTCCACGGTCGGGTGCTTGTGTTTGTAATAAGATCATGTTTAGCATTTAAATTTCCTCTGGGTGTCTTTCACTTTGTACATGGTGGCCAAAGACTTTTAGAAGCTGATGTAAACGGTGTTAGTGTTCTCCGTACTGTTGCATTAAGTTAATAAAGTATCTCATAATTCAGATTAAAAAAAATAGTAAGTAACCGAAGTCAATGAATAAGTGGAGATGCTACTACAATTTTTGTGATTAGTTAGCCTCAGGAATCTTCAAAACTCTTTCTGTTATATCTTTTCATAATCAGCTTCTCAACAATCAAGGCTGAAGGGGTTCTGCTAATCTGCAGTGTGCAAACTCTGCACATTTTAATTCGCTTCTTGAATGATTGGCCCGTTCTAGATTAACTTTTCACCTGTATTTCTCTCTAAACTTTCTGGTGGGCGAGTTCGACATTGCCTACTGACCCCAGACCCCAGTGCACCTGTAGCTTCGTTCCTTGAGGAAGGAAAACAAGGCAAGTAGGAAAAAAGTTATTCTTTTTTGGTTTAGGGAAAAGCCTGAAAGAACTTTTTAACTACTTGGAACGTATACCCATATATGATATAACTACTTAAGAATCTACATTCAGCATTAAGCAAGTACAATTTTGGACCAATGACTTATGGCTCTGATGTGTCTTTAAGACAGAAGGTTTAGTCCCTAAAACAAAAACAAAAAGATAAATACAGTTTTGGGACCTGGTTGCACGCTACTTAATTAAAATCTTTTGACAAGCTGGGCTGATCTGATTCCTCTGGACAAAAAGAAATAAGAGTCAGTTAACTTAACTAGGACCCAGCAGAACGCAATCCCAGTCATCTAGTCCACAAACCTTATAAATCTGCTTTACATATACTAGTTTAAAGATGCTGATTCAGTGGTTCAAACTGAATAGTAAATTCCTCTCTCCAAGTAGTACAATATATCTTAAGCAGAAAATCAGGAGAATCTCTCTGACTTGTCTACTAAACAACTAACACATTAACTTATTACTAGCTAACATATAGTTAATCTAAATTCACAATAAATAAAACTCATCACAAAATAGGGACAAAATAACAATCAACGCTTCCCAGCTAAGTTGAGGATGGCCAAAGCAACATCACAGAGATTGCCAAGGAGCTTGTTCCTATCAGTGAGTGGCGATTTGTTTGATCCCGAGAACCCTTTTTCACATTGGTCCGCCTGTTTCCTGGTGTCTGATATCACATACTTGGCGAATCCAAAGCGACCACGGAGCAAGGCATTGATGGCCTGAGGCAGATTGTACTTAACAACGGGGATGTATACCTCTGCACAATCGGCCAAGAGTCTCTGCTGATCCGGGTCAGGGGCCTGTTTGATAAGTTGCTGAATATAATTGAGGGTGTCGGTTGCATTGGACAGAACAAGGTTGGCCATTGTAGAGGCCAGTGTCTTCACATCCGTGGCCGTGTTGGGCTGCAAGGACAAGACACAAAGGTCGTAGAAGGGTGTTTTCTTGCATATTTGGTCTATTAGATCACCGCATTGGATTGAGGGTATAGAGCTGGAGAGCACAAGAATGATGATGATGGAGAGTGAAGAGAATGACCCTTTTGGCGGCATATTTGGAGAATCAGAAAGAGTAGTAGTAGTAGTAGGCTAAGGAATGAAAAAAATGGCTAGGTACTTGGTAGTAGTAGGCAAAATGAGTGTTAGTCTTAGGAAATATGTGGGGGGTGGCATAAGCATAACCCCAAAAGTGGGTTTATATTTATATCATGAACCTAGGCCTCAAGAAGATTAAAAATGTCCTAAAAGTTGGTAGTCTGTGACGTCGAACTCCGGTGTGTGAACATGGTGGGGGGTGGTGGTGTGTTTTTAATTGAAACAAGTGAACATGATTGCATCATCCGTCACAAGTTAACTATTGTGTGTTGTCTCTTTTCATTTACCAGCCATGCAATGTTGCTCACCCAATTCTGTGGGTTGGGGTGAATTGCCTAAAAACACTAATGGTGGTATGTTTTCAAATCCTTGGAAACGAAAAACAGGTGCAGTGCCAAATTCCCCTCCTCTTTTTTTTTTTTTTCTCAAATTTTTAATACCCCTTATTAGTACTGTTGTCCTCTCTATTTATCGTCGTTAGAAGATCTACTTGAGATCTATATCTCACCATATATGACTTCCACGTGGTCTACAAATTTGTGGCCTCTAGTGGGTGTATCTTTTCCTCTTGGCCATTTCCTATTTTTTTCCTAAGTTGGCTCGTGAACTTCTGGAACAATCTTCTAGCTTGTGAAATGTGGATTGAGGTTAAAGTTGGCTGGAAAAGGCGTTTAACACACTACAAAAAGTGGAATCTCTGTAGTATATTAAAGACTAAACAACAAACATAGAAATGGGGCAGGCAGGCAAACTCCATAAAAACATTTGTTCCTCACCAAGAACCAAGAAAACAACGGACCACAGAGGCCATGGACCCCGTGAGCCACAAAGAGGTAGCTAGTGAAACAACGGTATTCTAAACCATCTTGGGTTTGGATAAGGATAATTTTTTTGTTATTGAAGAAAATATATGCATAAGCATCACAAACCAGAACGTGATCATGGGCATGAGCTGAGTTCTTTGAAGCTGAACAAGCAGACTAGGCCAGAAATTTCTAGCTAATGCTAATAGTCCTTCATGTACTGAACTTATTGGTAAAAGTTGAGCCGATTGTAGTATCCATCCAGGAACATGAAACCAGTTTCTTTCTTTCAAGGTTTTGGTCAAGGTGGAATAAATAAATGAATAATTAAACTACATTATATTTTTCTTTTCGTTATTCAGGTATCAGATAATATTCAGTCAGAATTTCAAAGAAGCAAGGATGAGTATATATCCGTCTAACTGTTTTCTTTTCCACAAAGGAAGGATCAATGCGAAGAATGTGAACTTGAGCTTGTCTTTTTGTAATATGTACTCGTGATTGTGTCGTAGATATTTTTTTTATTGAGCAGAGGCTTTATCTTAGATTATGTGTCAGGACTGTATGTAGTTTTCAGGAACTGCAACAACATGTACAGGTTTTTCCCGACCTAGAATTCTACTACTTTTCATGAATTACAACAACCTGTGTTAGTATATGTTCTTGGGAAGCAACATAAAAAGAACATCATCTGCAGTTGATAATTACTACTACAACCCAAACGTAAGTAAAATTCATTTGAAATTAACTGGATTTGATTATCAACGGTGGGCCTAAAAGCATCATCATTCTACTTCACTCAGCCCAGCCCAGTTGTAGATGCACCCAATCAGAAATTAGTCTGTGGGGCGAAATGGTTATTGATCCATGACAAGGACCTCAATCTGAAACAAAAGCTTAGGCTTGGTGAACGAACACCAAGTTCAATATATGGCACTTATGTTTCTCTTAACCCAAACAATTGGGGAAGATCTCGCACGAAAACACTCAATTTTGTGAAGGAAAGGATCCAGTCTAGACTCAGAAGCTGGAAGGGAGCATTGCTATCGCAAGCTGGACGGGAGGTTTTGTTGAAAGCGGTAATTTCAGCACTTCCTGTCTATGTAATGTCTATTTTTAAGTTCCCTTCTACGTTCTGTAATGCCATCCACAGCATAATGGCCCGGTTTTACTGGGGAGGAAGCGAGGATAAAAGGAAAATACACTGGAAGGATTGGAATGAGCTCACGAAAACAAAAGCTGAAGGGGGAATGGGCTTCAAGAACATGGAAAAATTCAACAATGCTCTTTTAGCAAAGCAATACTGGAGGATTATTCAAAACCCTGATGCTTTGTGGACTAAGATCCTCAAAGGAAAATACTTCCCTAGAACTGATTTCTTAAGAGCATGCAAAGGAAAAGCCTCTTCTTGGGCTTGGAGTAGTTTGATGTCCGGAAGAGAACTTCTCAAGTAGGGCATAAGATGGGATGTAGGAAATGGTAAGCGTACCCTCTTATGGGAAGATGGTTGGCTCCCAAGAGAGGGGAGATTCAGGGTTGAAACCCAGAGGCCGGAGGATCAAGCGGGTCTACTGGTTTCAGATTTGGCTGATGAAAATGGAAGATGGGACAAAGGAAAAATTGAATCTCTTTTAAATATAGAAGAAACAGATATTATAGAAAGGATGCCGATAGAAGCAGAGGTAGAAGATGTGATGTGTTGGCATTATGGAAAGAGGGGTGAATACACAGTTAAATTTGGATATTGGCTAGCTATGAAACATGAAGAGCGACCTTAGGTTAACAGAAATAATGAAGTGTTACAAGGGGAGTGGAAGGAAGTGTGGAATCTGGATGTGCAGCCTAAGATCAAGACCTTCATGTGGAAAATACTAAAAGATGCCCTGCCAGTAGCAACAAACTTACAAAAAAGAATGTCGATTAATGACGCAAAATGTGAAGTTTGTGGAGTAGAGGAGGAGACACTGAAACACCTACTATTCTTTTGTGAACATGCGAAGGCCTCTTGGTTTGGGTCAACCTTGGGGCTGAGAATGGAGAAACAAAGCTTCCTTGGTATAGAGAAGTGGTGGAAGGATTTGGGTGCAAGTTTGGACAGGAAGCAGAGGTTGGAAATCAAGAGTTTGGCGGCGAATATGTTATGGAATATTTGGAAGATGCGCAATGAATGCTTGTTTGAGGATGGAGATGCGAAGCCCCACACAACAATTACTCGCAGCAAGATAGCAATGTTGTTGGTGGAAAAAAAGCAACACCGAGCTGAAGATTCAAGTATCAGTACTCCCGAAATTGAGGCGAGGTGGAAGAAACCTCAGGCAGGCGTCATAAAGATCAATATTGATGGAGCTTTTAAAAGTGCAACCCAGGAAACCGGCACGGGGGTGATTTGCAGGGATGAGCAAGGAATAGTGGTGGATGGCGTAGCTACTAAACCACGTTGTACCAGCGCACTGCAAGCAGAAGCGCAAGCTCTCCGGGAGGCGGTTAATCTAGCAATTGCTAGATATTACCAACAGGTGATAATCGAAACCGACTCGATTAATCTATGGAAAGCTATCCATGGACGAGGAGAAGATATTCCACTAGAGATCCGGGTCATCGTCATCGCAATCAAGCAGAGGTTGCAGGGAAGGAATGAATGGAAGGTACAATATATCCCAAGAACAGCGAATCGAGCATCAGATTGGGTAGCAAGGGCAGCTATGATTCGAACATGCCCTATAGATTGGGTTGTACAGCCTCCAATGGCACTCGGGATGTTATTATGTAATGACTTTATGGATTAAATAATATCTATCTATGATTTCGAAAAAAAAAAAATGAGCCATGCCCCCCCTAGCTTTGCATACCAATATATTGTACATGTACATGACATAAGTTGAAAGGTAGCAAAATGGATAGATGTTGGTTTGAGTGACCTCGATATTATATAAAAAAAGTGTAAATATAAATAAAGGTAATCTTCCCAACATAGATAGATATAGACATTCACACTATGGTGATAATTGAGATGGAGATTATTTTATTTTTCTTTTCTGCGTGCATATGCATTCACCACTAAAAGCAGCTGGTCTGCAATTGCAAATTGATGTAGCCGAATCCAATCATAGCAGGGAGTTAGCCACTGCAAAACTTGTAAGATAACAAGACCTTTTAGTGCAGATAAAGAATTTTTTGTTGCCCACTAAAACGTTATCCTGTATTTGCTTTATTAAAGTACTTTAGCCTGAAAATGACAGAAGGATTGAGAAATTCTTCAAACAAAATTATAAAGTGTATGCTAATTGGCTATACAACAATCAATATCCTCCCAAATCAACAGCCAGATGTCTGATTAAATTCTCATTTGAGTACGAATCGGTAAAAGAACATATATTTTATGATATTTGTTATTTTGTTGCCTTCTTACCTTCTGGTTTGAAGATTGAGAGTATTGTTGAATGTTGAAATTGAAGTGATCTTGAAATAAATTATTAACATACAATGTTTTCTACTAATGTTTCGTTTGGTTTTTCATCAGGATGAGTCTCTTATTAGTGATAATTATACGGATCATACACATCTATAAGCTGTAGTACATGTCCCACAATTCTTGTCCAATAATTGGATGAGTTTCCTTTCGATTTGATGCAAACAGTACACGTGTAGAGTTATAGTGGATTGAAAATAGTGATGTTACCCAATCTGACACCGGGTAGATGTCGACACATACATATGATGATTGATAAAATTATAAGGGAAGCTTATATCAAAACTTAAATAGTATGATGTTTTAGGAAAATTATAAGACATGCAACACAGAAATTAAAGAGTAATTTTTTACAAAGAGCAACTGATGAGAAGCTCTTAATTACTACATATATAGCTAAATGATTAGGAGACTTTTTTATCACATCTGCAGGCATCAATGACATACTAGAAATTAATTAAAAGCAAGATCGGTAACAGTATCAAACATCAACTTAAAGCAATTGCCTAACAATGGCAGCAGCAACGCTAGAGGTTTCATGCACCACTTGGTTGGCTCTGGAGATGGTTGATTTACCACCAAAACCATCCTCACAATACCTGGCCTCATTTGCAGCATCAGTCATGCCATCTACGCCGAATTTGGGGTCACCTAGCTGCACAGCTTGGATGCTTGAAGGGATATCTGCTGTTAAGATTGCATCATAACCGCTGGCACAATTGGTTAAGGGTCGCTTTAGCTTTGGATTGATTGTAAGCTGCTGCTTAATAACTTGTGAAGTTCCTCTAGCTTTGGCCTTGACCACCTCAATCATGATCACTGCCAGCCCCTTGAGGTCTGCCTTGGAGCTTTGAGGGTCTGCTTTAAGAGATGAGACACAGAGAGCTGTGTTTGGTGTTAGCTTGCACGTTTGTACTATTAGGTTGCCATCACATCGCGCCACGGTACTGCAATGGCCTAAGAGGAAGATGGTGATGAGAATTGCATGAAGAAGAATCAGGGAAACATTGGACATGGAATTCATGATTGCTGTAGGATTTGGCTATAGGATTAGATATGTGTTAGCTTTTCAAAAGAGATGCTTGGCGTAATGTGTTGTTTTGTGGTGATATGGGATAGTGATCGATGCCTGCTTTTATAGGGGCATTTTGGTTCTTTGAAGATAACCCCAGTGCATGTATGTATTATATTGTGTCAATTCAATTAGGAAAAAAAATGCATGTATGCATATATTGCTAATTAGGGTACAGCTAATTATCTTCTCATCTTAAAACAGAGTAACGATTGCGTGTATTTTTCTGTGTAACAAACTAGAGCAATTTTCCATTTTTTATGGCACATCACAGTATGCTCTCATCTTAAAATTTCCAAACTGCTCGGCAATTACTGATTTCAGTTTCCAAAGAGACAATGAGTTTAATGCCATCCTGAGGATTCAGTATTTGCCACAATTAACTTTTTGTGTACAGTGTACAGAAAAGAAAAGAGTAAGGATAATGTTGTAACGATGTTAGTTATAACAGAAAAAGATAGTTTCAATTTTGCGATATGTCATATGGCAGACCTATTGACATATACTTTTTCTTCTACAGTTCTTGATCTCTTGACCTTTTGTACTTCAATTTGAAGAAACTTAATAGAATCTCTTGAGCTCTTACTCTCTACCATAACTAGGTGTACAATTCGAATTGGACCAGAATAGTTAGGGCAAAATTTTAGATACCGAATGGAAAGTAGAAGTATTAGTATAATGTGTTTCGCAAAATTTCAATACATTCAAACCTTTTTTTGGAAGTAAAACACTAAAAAAATCAAATCTATAATTCTTTCTATACCTATCTATAACCTATATCCACAATCTATAAGCCTATAACATAGTGTTTGCTTATTCTTACAATTTTGCAACCCCACAATGCTAGATCCAATTTTCTTCTTGCTGAGCTTCACCCATGAAAGGGTGGACCAAAAATTCTTCTTCTTGATATTCTTCTCATTTTGATAGGTGGACCTGATACTCCCTAACTAAATGTTTGCTTCAAGAAGTGAAAGCACTACTTCTCCCCTCCAACTCAACCTGGCCTAGGTTTATGCAAGCAAATTAAGAATACGATGAGAATGTATTGTTTTACAATTTTAAATCATCTAAACTATTATTTGTTTTAATTGTTTAAGGGGTGAAAGAGAAATATAATATAAAGAATAAAAATAGGGGATAAATTAATTTCAGAAAAAAAAATTAAAACTATCTTCTGTTGAAATGAAGTTGCTTAAAGTTATCACCAATTCTTAAAACAAATCCAGCTTGGTTGGGACAGAAATTATTTCTCAACACAAGAGCTTGTGTGGGACGCGAGGAGGAGTACGTGTTATTACACTATAAATACACGACTCCCTCTAGCCACTACCTACAATGAATGTCACGATTGGTCATGTTGCCCATCTCCCCTAACAGAATCCAGCCGTAATAGCCAAAATCTGCCGAAACAACAAAGATAGATGGCGACACTTAATAATGTTGATAAGAATTTGTCATCCAGTGATATTTTATTATAGCAGGTTCTGCTTTAAAAAGTTGTTCTCCCTGGCAAGATAAATGCAAAAGTACTAGAGATAATTTTCTCAGCAAAAGTAAGATAATTATTGCAGCAGAGTCGCAATTGTAAGGGCCCTCACCTACGATATCATTCATTCATTGATCAAATGTGCGAACTGGATTCATCATCATCAATAACGTTTTCTCCTCAATAATGATGTCTTCAATCATGAGGGAAGCTTGTAGTCCAAATTTGTCAAAAGTGTTATTTTAAAACTTATGAGATAGCCATAATACATATCCAACTCTGCTCATGCTACCTGTGCAACCTTTTCCAGTAATTATATGAGTAGTTCCTTACTGTTGATATTAACAATATAACACACTATAGTGTGTATATATATAAACGGTTTGTTACTTTCGACAAAAAAAAAATAAACGGTTTGTTACCAATTTGATTCTATTGGGTCCATATCGATCCATGAAATGGAGCAAAAAATCGTAACGGAAGCTTATGTTGGAACTTAAATGCTCTAGCCAGGCACGCAACAGAGTAAAGAGTTTTCTGTTTCTTTTGACAAAGAGAAACTGTAATAATATTAATTATGATTTATTCAGGAGACTTTATTCACATATGGCATTAATCATTTTAGGAACTGTATCATACATCAAATTAACTAAAGCAATTGCCTAACAATGGCAGCAGCAATGCTGGAGGTTTCATGCACAATTTTGTTGGCCCTGGAGATGGTTGATTTGCCACCGAAACCATCCTCGCAAGAGCTGGCCTCATTGGCAGCATCGTTCATGCCGGTCTCCCCGAATTTGGGGTTACCTAGCTGCACAGCTTGGATGCTTGAAGGGATATCCGCTACTAAAATTGCATTATAACCGTCATCACAATTTGTCAAGGCATGCTTCAGCTCTGGCTTGCTTGAAAGCTGCTGTTTGATCACTCGCGAAGTTTCCCCAGCCTTGGCCTTGACCACGTTAATCATGATCACGGCTAGCCCTGTGAGTTCCGCTGTGGTGCTTTGGGGGTTTGATTTCAGAGAAGAGACGCAAAGAGCAGGGTTGGGTGTCTGCTTGCATGTTTGTTGTATCAGATTATCATCACATAGCACCACAGTACTGCAATGGCCTAGCAATGAGAGAGTGATGATGAGTATTGCAAGAACAAGAAACTGGAAATTGTTGGACACGGAACTCATGGTTGTTGTTGTAGGATTTCTTGCAATGAAATCAAATGTGGGTAATTAGCTCTGCAAATAGAATGATGGGCTTCAGGTTGTTTTGGTGGTGATGATATGGTGTTGTGGAGGTGCTTTTATAGTAGCCTTAGGCTATTTGGAGGTATCCCTGTGCACAGTTGATGCATGTATGTATTCGTGTTAATTAGGAATAAGAAAGGGTGTGTCTCTTTGTGTTACGCAACGTAATTGTGAACGCTAATTAATCATCCGCTCTTCCCAAAGAAAAGAAAAGTTAATGATTGCGTCTCTGCCTCTCTGGTTCGGTGTTGCTAGAGAACATTGCAGATTAAAAACATTGAAAATTATATAGCATTTCTTCACTAAATTGCAAATTCTTCCACTAGCAATGTATGCAAAATAACTGCAATAAATGTCATCTGAAACTTCATACGTTTCCTGTTCAAAGTTGATGAATAGTTGTGGCGTTACTGAATGATGTATGCCACAAGCGTTACGGAGAGAATTCTCAGTAGGAATCCCAGCATTTTGGCTTATGTATCTAGATTAGGGGTGTTTGCCAGTTTTGGGTATAGTATGCAAGTGATTAGGGAATTGCTGAAGTATTGCTCAACCATCTTATCTTATTTATTTGTAGAGTTTTGTCTAACAAAGTTGATAATTAGAAAAAACAAAAAACATAGAACTTATTTTTAGGAATCTCAATAGCCAGTAAACAAGATAATGATAGGAAAGATACATACATGAGGCTGTTTAGAAAGATATATTAAAGAGTATGTTACTCACGTTCCTATCTCTTCTTAGCAATAAAAAAGAAGGTTTAAAGTTATGTTCTTAATCAACCGTGAATACGATGTTGCGTTGATCAGGAGAGTTTACATAAGCGGCATCATCAGAGCAGAGTTTGCAACGCAAGCTTTCTGTATGGATTGAAAAGAGATATCATGATCATATAACAAACATAAATCTTCCAGTGGAGCCGGTAATGAAGTTAGTGACTGTTATATTACTCCCTTTACATTCTGTTTTCTTTTCTCTTCCCCTTTATGTAAGGGTCTTTAATTCTTTATACTATCGCAAAAAGGTATTTATATTGGCCGATTTGGGTAAACCCAGTTGAAACGTATACATTAAAAAATCTAATTAGGGTAGGAAAACGTTAGAACAATTTGTTTACTAAGAAAGGGATGGCATGTTCTAACTTCTAACATATAAATCTAGTCCAGGGTATTTTGATCAATCCCTTCAAATACAACCTTGGTGGGACTGGTTATAATATAAATAAGAGGAGAGGATTGCAAAATAGCTCTAACCGAAAAAGTTAATCCAAAACAACATGTTTCTCAGAATACAATATTTTTTTTTATATTAAGTTTCATTCATCCTTACAAAAACAGTACAAGAAAAATAAAAGACTGTTGTAAAATTGAGTGTTTTAATGGAGAATTTACAAAGAAAAAGGGATGAAGAGGAGAGGATGAAGACTGTCGGTGAAGGATAGAAGAGTTGGGTATTTTCCGTCTAATTTTATTCCTTTGTTACTCATGTATATATATACAAAGGTTGGTGGAATAGTCACGCACAGTGACTCCACTTTTAACACGTTTTTATAACACTCCCCCTTGGAGTCACTGTATATTGGGTAGAATACACTAAGTGGAGAACTGCCTCATTAAAAACCTTATCAAGAAAAACC
>JAKUCV010004232.1:4280-85549 GCA_028386065.3 Turnera subulata
CCACAAGAGAAGCACTACACAAACCTACCTAGGCTTCTTCAACAATCACACCTTTGGGAGTTTGTCACCAGCAGCAGGCATGAGTACAGTGCCGACTTCATCCGGGCATTCTACTCAACATTGACTCGTGAAGGGGAAGTTTTATCTGCTCAACTCAATGGAAGGGTCATCCAGATTACCTTGGAGCAATTCGGGTCCATTGCCAAGTTGCCCGTCCAAGGACATGATATATCTGGCTATAGGGCAGACCATTTTCTTACTCAATATGAGATTCCTCTCCTTGTTGAGCTTGGGATCACTGAAGTAAAGAGGAATCATTCCGGACGTCCCACCATTCATACAATCAATCCGGAGTATCGCGTCCTGCTTTATCTTGTCACCCGTGTGATCAAACCACGAGCAGGGAGTCACACCACCATGACCATTGAAGACGAGAAGATTCTTCACGCCATTCTACACGATGCACCCATTAATTGGGGACGACTCGTTTTCATGCACAAGGCGGAACATGCGAACAACGACCATCCTCTGCCGTATGCCTTCCTGGTCACTAATATTTTGATGAGTGCAGGATTTAACCCATTAGAAGATGACCTCACCACAGCAGCCAAGAATTGGGCTATTTCAGATGCAACATTCCGAACCGGACACGCTGCTGTAGGTGCTCAACAGCCCGCCTAAGCTGCCGAGGAGCAACAAGCAGAAGCACCACAAGCAGGCTCTCTTCTAGCTCTTCCAGCACCTGCTCCTCGACCTCCTGCCACTACCCTTGACTCAATTGCGGCCACTCTACGCAGCTTGGGAAGGTCAATTGACAGAATCAACATGGAGGTACAGAGGCAAGGACATGACCTGCGTGCTTATTTTGCTCACATCAACTACAATCCTCCACCATACTACCAAGGCTACGATTTTGGTGGTGATGCGGATGATAATGATGATGAGGATTACCAACCCATGGAAGAAGATGATCCAGAAGCCGATGCTAATGATGAGGACAACAATGCTGGAGAGGATGATGATGATGGCGATGATAATGATGATGATGATGATGATGACCTTAGTCCATCCTTTTAAACTCTTGTTTCTTGCTTTGTTTAAATTTATGTCTTTCCATGTTTAAGTATCTTTCCATTCAATAAAATGCTTCTTATTGTTGTTTCTTTTTGCTAATGCCAAAAGGGGGAAGAGAAGAGAAGAAGAAGTATATGCACTAACTTAGGGGGAATCATAAGTTGAAAAATATAGGGGGAATTAATCTCACTTAATATCGGAGGAATCATAAGTTGAAAAATATAGGGGGAATCATTCTTATGATATTTTGGCATATACTTCTATGTGTTTGTCATTATCAAAAAGGGGGAAATTGTCAGAACTAATGCCTCCATGCTTTCTTTCAGGGTTTTGATAATGACAAACCTTGGCTTAATTGATGACATCCTTGAAGCAAAAAGAAATCAAGCAAGGATCAAAAGGTCAAACAATGTGATTAAGCTTAAACAATGTGACCAAAAATTGAAGCTACAAGCAAGAAGAGAAAGATGAGTTAGGAACACAAAATGTACAAGGTAAAACACTCAACTTCTCTTAGACATTGGCTCAAACAAAACACATTTCAATCATACAATTCATAAGCATGCTTTCAAACATAAAGTTGTGTTTTGAGTCCAAAACATCGATGTTGGCTTACGAAACATCGATGTTCTTGTGACCGTTGCTCAAAACATCGATGTTGTCATTAAAACATCGATGTTGTGATTTCTTCAAAGATTTCCAAAATTTGGCAGTAGGCAAATAACATCGATGTTGGAATGCTAAACATCAATGTTCTTGTGACCGTTGGTCAAAACATCGATGTTTACAATCCAACATCGATGTTCATGAAAAATTGTCTTTGAAATATAATTTTGCCGAAGCCAGAAAACATCGATGTTGGCCACTTAAACATCGATGTTGTGACAATTGCTTTCAAGATGAATTTTGGCAGTAGCCATAAAACATTGATGTTTCATTTTCCAACATCGATGTTCTTGCATAATCCCTTTTCATCATATTTTTGCGAAGCATAAAAACATCGATGTTGTATTTGAGAACATCGATGTTGTATCTGAAAACATCGATGTTGCTCAGCCAAACATCGATGTTCTACTAGCCGTTGGAACAATAATTTAAAATTGCTGGCTAAAACATCGATGTTTAAAGGGAAAACATCGATGTTTTGCCGTTATAGCAGACAACTTTTCAGAACCCACTATGTTGTGTTTAAGGGTGTTTTTGGGTGGATTTAAAACGGCTCTATAACTTCTCAGAGCTACATATTGAGCATTTTCAGCTATGTTTCAGAACTAATCAACTCTCCATTCATTTTACCATTCATTGATACACATTCATTCAAGTTTTATGAGCCAATATCTTTGAGATTTTGAGAGTTGCCTTATTAGTGCTTATTGGTCTTACTCATATCCACTCTTTAAGAGAGTATCAGTTTGAGTGTTGTTATAGTGTTGCTCATACACTTTAAGGGAGGATTGTTCCCTTGAGAGAAGTCTTAAGGTGTGGTATCCTTAAGCAAGTGTAGGATTCTTAAGATTAGAATTCCTAGGAAAGTCTTGAAGTGAGGTATCTTCAAGCAAGAGTGCTGAGGTTCATATGACTTGAACTTTCAGGGTTTAGGATTCTTGTGACTAGAATTCCTAGGTTGTAAACGGTTTGTTAAGCACCCGTAAGCTTAACATAGATAGTGAAATCTTCAAGTGAGACTTGAAGGACTGGATTAGCCACAAATTAGTTGTGTGTGAACCAGTATAAAAATTCTTGTGTCCTTCAATCTTTTAATTCCGCTTTTAATTCCTGCTTATCTCATTTTTATTCGATTATCGCTATTCACCCCCCCCTCTAGCGAAGGGCTATTGTTCTAACATATGTATGCTAAGGTATGCTCTAATCGAGTAACTCCCGACCCTAACTATCAGATTATAAGATTTCCGGGTCTAAGTCCAAAAGGATATTTTCTCTCCCATAACTCCATCGATTAGGGATCTAAGATTCATCGGTCTAAGTCCATAAACGATTCCCGGGCCTAAAGCCCACTAACTCCTTAATCACAAATTCCGGACCGCAGCCCACTTCCTTAAGTCCAAATTTACAGATTATGAAGTTGGGTTTCGAGCCCGTTCTTAATGTCCGTGAATTTAATTATCCGTGATTAGGTCCTAAGTCCATAACTTTAAGTCCATTTAAAACTTCTTAACTTTATAATTGGGCTATCGGGATTGGGCCCGATTTTTCCTAAAACCGTCTTAAAGTTGTTCCCGAGCCCAAGAGTTTATCGGCCTAAAGTTCCATCCGTGTCGGTAAAACCTCCCGGCCACACACTCTAACTCTCCGCTCTCGGTAAACCGCAATACACTTGATATATAAATATAAATGTATTTCAGTAATTAAATTCCAAAATTTAAATACATGGTATAACCGAGAAAACATAGGTAATTACCGTCTAACACTCGTAAAACGAGAAAATCTATCCGTTGGGCAGAATCCGAGCCTTCGCCGGAAAATTCCCGAGCCTCGCCGGAACAGTGCGTGTTTGCCGGATTCCGGTCACCCTCGCCGGAACTTCACCAACAACTACCAAACCAACACGGCAATTCTGCCACCAACAAACAACCAAAGAAAACTGTCCACATCCAACTCAACAAACAATCTCCAACATCCAATTTCAACAACCAACAAGGACAAGGACACAAGAACAAGAATTAACCAAGAATTGGGTAATGAATCCTTACCCGAAAAGAGTTTATTGCCAATGCTTGAACCCGCCGACATCACCCAACACCTCCTGGAAAACTCCTCGCCACCGTACCAAACCGAACAGCAACACACCATCCGCCGTCCACAACAGCCCCGACAACACACGGCCACCGCACCAACCACAAATCCGTCCAACCCATCGAGCCGACAAACACGTACCACCATCCCGCCGGCCACACACACACATCGCACACCCAATCAGAGCCAAGACAAGAGGTAACCCGAAGTGAAACAGAGAAGAAAAGTAGACAACGCTTACCGGCATGGGCGGCGGCGCTGACGGTCTCGAGCTCGTCCCCGAGTTCACCGCCGTCGATCTTGACTCTGCTGGCGTGCTCGTCGCGAACTTGGTGCATCAAAGAATCACCTCTCGGGCTCGTGGCTGCGGCGGAGTGAAGACGACAGAGGGTTATTATGTGGGCGGCGACAGAGCGAGAGAGGGAGTGAGGTTTGTAACTCGGTAGCCAAAGAGATAGAATAGGAAAGAAATGGAAGAAATAAGTAGGAGGGGTAGAGTTAACGGGTATCAACGGTCGAGCCACTATTCGTGGTGTGCAACCCGGGAGAGGATCGGGGGAAGTGAGAGTGGAAGAAGAAGGAGAAAATCGAAAAAGATAAGGACGAGATGAGAAAAGAAAGAGGAGGAGGATTGTGGGGGGACAATGCCGTTGGCATGATTGAGGGGAAGATCGTGGAGACAAAGCCGTTGGGCAACGGCGGCTGAGTGGGAAGGAAACGGGAAGAAAAAAAAAAAAGAAAAGTGAAGAAGAAGAGAAGGAAGAGGAGAAGGGAATGAGGGCTTTTAGGGTTGGCCGGCTCAGCCCCGAAACGACGTCGTTTCGGGCTGAGGCGCGGTCAACCCACTTCAGTCAATGCGCGCTGTGGGGGTTTTTTTTTCTAAACCTTCAAAACGACGTAGTTTCGATCGAAGGCTCAACAAGACCCGTGTCTCACCCCGAAACACATTCCGATATCAACGAAACCCCAAGCATGAGAAATCCCCACTGGAAATTGACATTTCCAAAGAAGAATAATTATTTTCCATAACCAGAAACTCCGAAATCTATCGAGGGTAACATTGGAATAAAAATTTCGAAAATTCCGTAAAATCAAATTATAAAAAATCCGGCGCGTTACAGGACTGATCCGACATAAGAACACTGCATGGACTCATGTTGTCATTAGTGATTCTTATGTGTACTATCCTTAGACCTGAGATCATCAAGGTTCTCAACATGTGAGTCATATACTTTGATATTACTCTTGGTCATTCGTAAATGAGTGGACCTAAGAGTAATCATTGGGTATATGATATAATGTGTAGTGGGTTTTGTATGATCAAGATGGAATTCATCCAGCCCATATAATGGTTGGACCATGGTTGGACCGAGTCGTTTGGGTTGGTTTGGTTCATTAGTTACCAGAATTATTGAACCTGAATTATTACTCAAAAAGGACGAAATTGATGTGTCATTATTATATATATAGTGATATGTATGATTAAAATGTAGTTAGTAGAAACATGATCATGTAGATGATTGTGACTAAAGTATAGATAATGAAAACTCAATCATGCATATTGATATATGATAATATATATATATATATATGTGTGACTAGGTTGGCTATTTCTACGTTAACTAACGTTGAATATATATATGTTGATATATATGATTGAGTTAGAGGAGACATGATCATGTTGATGATTGTGACTAAAGTATAGATAATGGAAAACACAATCATGCATGATGAGATGTATGTGTGATTAGGTTGACCATTTCTATATATAAACTAACATTGATACATATATGTGATATATGTGAAAGAAAGTGGTTAATAAGATTAATACACAAAAGAATACACACTTCATTCTTGAGAAAGAAACACATCAAACACTAATCTCTAGCTCTCGAAAATTCTGCAGCTAGCACTGCGGTTCGGGAGTGCTCGGGTTAGTAATCGTGTGACGATTGCTAGCGGTCATCGACGGTTCATGTGGATACCGTAGAGGAGTCAGATTTCTGTCCGGTTCTTGCTGATTCGGATCATCAGTTGAGTGAAAGATCTCAATCAAACCAGGTACGAAATTTTGTTATTCGGTTTACCCCGTTTCACATGGATCCTCCATTAGTTCCAGGTTTTCCGTTGCGCATATTGTCTCTTTGTTTGCATACCCGGCTACTTACACTTTCAAGTTGACTATCAAGTACCATGAGCTTTTTTGGAGAAAAATCAGAGGGATTAAATTCAGCAAATTCAAGGAGCTTCTTCTTGTTAAACTCTGCAAAACAGTCTCTTGGGCTTAAGCATGCAACACAAAGAAGTAACTTTGTGGTTGTCTTCATAAACCTATTAGTAAGCCCCTGAAATTGTCTATCAATAACTTGATAAAACAACTCAACCTGAAAATGATGCATATTAGTTATCTTTTCAGCTTTGCGCTTTGATCTTCTTTGAGCCACAAACCCGTCATCCATACTTGGAATATCAATATTATGCTTCATACAAAATGAAGACACCTCATCAAGCAAAGAATCCCAACCGTTATCTCTCATTTTCTGCAATCTCGCTTTTGATATGTTAACCAATGCCATTGCATTGACAATGTCTTGATCTTTTCTCTGTAATGCTTGAGAAATTTCCTGTGTAACTCTAAGTATATTTTTCATCAAGTATAAGCTGAAGACAAACTCAAATGACTGTATAGAATTTAACAAGATAGATGCTTCTGCTCTTTGTTCAGAATTTGTACCATCTTTCTCAATAACTTTGAGAACATCAATAATAGAAGGAAATAAAGTGATCAGGCTACGCAAAGTATAGTAATGTGAGCCCCAACGAGTATCTCCTGGCCTTTTGAGAGTAGTTTCTTGATTTAATCCACGCCCACTAAAAATTTCTCCATTTCCCAATGCCTCAATAACCCTCTCCTTTTGCTTTTCTCGAAGTATATCTCAACGTTTACATGAAGCTCCAACCATAGTTGACATATTAGTAACCAAGTTAAATAATAAGGCAATCTTAACTTGATTTTTTGCAACAGCTACAAGTGCTAACTGAAGTTGATGTGCAAAGCAATGAACATAGAAAGCACATTTATTCTCATTCAAGATTAAAGTCTTCAATCCATTGAATTCTCCTTGCATATCACTAGCTCCATCATATCCTTGACCTCTTATACTTGCCAGACTTAATCCATATTTTGAAAATAAAGATTCTAAAGCCTTTTTAAGAGATATTAGTATTTGGAACATGAACAAGACCAATAAACCGCTCAATGACACATCCATTTTTGTCTACATAGCACAGAACAACAACCATCTGTTCTTTAACTGATATATTACGAGATTCATCAATCAAGATTGCAAATAAATCACCCCAAGATCAGCAATGATATTATTCAATGTTTCAGAAGCACAAGCACTTATAATATCCTTTTGAATACTTGGTGCCAACAATTTAAGATTTCCACGAGCTTCTCTTCGTACCTTACTAACCATCTCATTATGATCAGAAAGAAATTGCAATAAGTCGAGAAAATTACCTTGATTGTTGGAAGACTCAGATTCATCATTACCTCGAAAACTCAATCCTTGACGTAAGAGAAACCGAATACAGTCGATCACTGCTATTAGATGAAATCGATAATCTTGTTTAGCTTGATCGGACTGCTTTGAAACAACAACATCAATATGTTGCTTCCGGTTCATCAATGCTTCACACTTTTTCCATGCCTTACTATGAAAACTATTAGCATCTCCAATATGCACTTACAATCTATCTTTATTCTTCTATCTAGAAAATCCAGTGGTAGTGAACACGTCATTTCCTCCTTGTCTTCCACACTCGTTACCCATAAGATACAACATTTTTTTCTATGCTATATTCTAACCAATTCCCAAATTCTTCAAACCATTTAGGATTAAAACGACGAGTGGTACCTTCTCCAAATTCTTGTCAAGGAAAATTATGTTCTTTCGACTGGCAAGGACCTTTAAGCATATAGGCCCTCCGAACAGCATCACGATCATCAGGGTGATATTCTGAAATTTTTGGTTGCTTTCCAGGGTCAGCTTAAAGATTTTCCAAATCAACTTCAATGAATCTTTTTTTACACCGTGTTTGTGTCGATTCAGGTACATCAGGTAAAGGATTAGAAGCAGAAGATGAATCTTCTATTCTTCTAATTCTTTGAAAATACCTTTCCATTACTGAAAAAAAAAGAAATTTATTATATATTGTATAATTGAATTAACAAAAAGAATTAAAAAAATAATAAACTGAACCGATTTACTAACTATTGTCTTTCTTCCAAATTTTTTTAACGATGGTCTTCCTTTCATAAAAAAAAAGAAATTGAATACAAGTCAAAGTTCCAACTTTTATCTTTCTTTTATTTTTTTAAACCTTTGTCTTTCTTACATTAAAAAAAAATGACCTCTAATGTAACAATTTTCTGTAACGATTATCTTTCTCTTTCTTTGATTAAAAAAAAAATTGAATCCAACTCAAAGCTAAAAAGATAAACTAATATTGTAGGTAAGATCTGTATCATCTTTAGAAGAAATTAATATTGGAACTTACCTGTTGATATTATTCTCTTGTCAAGATAATCTTCTGCTGGTGTGATAAAATTGATTTAAAATCCACAATAACAAAAGTTTTCTTCGCAGTGGAGTTTCGGAAGTTTCAAGGTGTGGAAGAAAATAAAAATAGAAAAAAATAAATAGATGTATCCAAGACTGGGGAACCGATTTGTGTTTGCTTTATTTCTATTTAGTTCATAAGGAAAATCGTATGTATTTGTTGTGGTTTCTATCCGCAATCGTGTCCTGGTTCCATACTTCCACATTTGCAATTACTGGAAAAGCTAATTTACCCTTAAGACATTTCAGCACCTACACAACTTAAGGTGCAATTATCCACTAATGGGAAATGGCCACCCAACCCAAGCATCAGCCCGGTCACCCAGTTTTGAAATCTATATTTCTCCAGAACAAAATTTTGAAACGTAATTTCTTTACTTTGTGAACACAAGGAAAAAAAGAAAAACCAAAGTTGAAGACTTTATTCATAAGGAGGAAAAAAATGGCAAATAACGCCACCACATGTGAAATTTTGTTGTTTTCTGTAATTTTCATGATATTTTGGGAAGTAATATTTTAATTATTTATGTTACGAACAGTCACACTTTTCTAAACAAAAACCAAACTAAAGATTATTGTTGTTATGCATCATCGGTCAAAACAAACATTTTTTTTTTTTTCCTTTTGAGACAACATGCCCCTACTACTACTCTCTCATTTCTCCTCCACCCCAAACTCTGCACTTCGCCCTCTCCTCTCCTCTCTACTCCTCCAACCCACCAAATCCCGTTTCTACCCTCTGCTTTCCCCCAAATCCCGACCTTACCCTCTCCACCGCACCCCACCTTCCCTCGCATGCCACGCCAGCTCTAGGGCCACCCCTTCCCCCATCACCACCGGCGGCGTATCCATGGACTCTTCCCCGCCCTCCCTCGATTCCGTGACCGAGGATTTGAAGAACCAGAGCCTGGAAGGCGCGGGCGATGGCAGAACCGATAATAACAGCACTTGCAGGCGTAGTTTGGCACTTGAGGATCTCAGTTGGGATCACTCTTTTGTTAGGGAACTGCCCGGCGATCCTAGAGCCGACACGATGCCTCGCCAGGTATTCGGCGGTTCGGATTTTGAGGACTTCCTGTGTACTGGGTTTGATCAAATCCGTAGAAACGTTGGTTTAATATTTGGTTTAAGGGTTTTGTAGTTGCAGTCCTGTGTAGTATGCTTAAATGGTCTGCTTAAAGTTTCCATCTTTTTTTTTATTATTATTATTCTTCTAAGGGGTGTTTTTGTTTTGTTGGGTTTTGCTTGCTAAGTCATAGTAATTTATTGTTTTTGATGGTGCTGGTTTTACGAGGATGTACTATTTACTTTTGTGATGGGCATAAATTTCCAATCTTGTTTTGAGTGGATGCTATTGTTTTTGTTAGGTTTTTCATGCTTGTTATACAAAAGTCTCGCCATCAGTTGAAGTGGAGAATCCTCAGCTCGTTGCATGGTCCGAGTCGGTTGCTGAGTTGCTTGAGTTGGACCCTAAAGAGTGAGTCTTTGTTGTTGATTAAATTTGTTAGCCTACCATGTTTTTGTAGTTTCTATATCTTCAGAACTTGCTTTTGTGGATCCCTTGGATTTCTCAAGAGTTTGTCTCTTTTTATGATTTATTTGGCGTTTCTATCATTATCAGAGGGATTGGAGTAACGAAGTTTCATTTGTTTTTTGGTGCTGGATTTTTTTTAGATTTGAAAGACCAGATTTTCCCCTTTTGTTTTCTGGGGCATCTCTTCTAGTTGGAGCGTAAGTATTTACTAAATAACTTTTCATTGCTACCTTTGGTTTGGACGTTTTTCTTTTCCTAAGTTGCAGTCTTTATTGATCCCGGTATTGTCTTTTCGCAGTTTGCCATATGCTCAGTGCTATGGAGGGCATCAATTCGGGATGTGGGCTGGACAACTTGGCGATGGTCGGGCAATAACACTTGGGAAGGTCCTAAATTCAAAGGCTGAAAGGTGGGAACTGCAACTTAAAGGTGCTGGGAAGACTCCATATAGTCGGTTTGCTGATGGCCTTGCAGTGTTGCGTAGTAGCATTCGCGAATTCCTTTGTAGTGAAGCAATGCATAGTCTTGGAATCCCTACAACTCGAGCACTCTGTCTTGTGACAACAGGAAAATCTGTCACTCGAGATATGTTTTACGAGTATGTTGACCTCATTTCAAATTATGTTCACATGTAGATTGTGTGTTCCACATTTCAGCAATTCTTTTCCTCTAGGAAACTAAGGCCTATAAATGTTTTTGATGCTGAGGTATTACAGTTTCTTAGTACTGGAAACTGAGCTGTTTTGATCCGTTGCTAACTAAATGTTTCCACAATTTTATGAAAACTATTACTTGTAAAATAAAGCCTTCAAAATCGGACTGCACTTAAGTTTCACCATTTCTATTCTTCTATTTCTCGAAAGCAATTCCTTTCTTCTGCATTTTTAAAATGTTTTCAAACCTCACTGAGCTTAAACAGGAGAAATGAGTGATCTAATATTATGGCAAAACATATGGATTTTCTGTTTTGGAAATATGTGCTTGATTTGTCTTTGATGATAAATTTGAGAAGTTCAAAGTTGTTTATGATTACTTGTTTGATATCGATTCTTGTAGCGGCAATCCGAAGGAGGAGCCTGGTGCAATTGTTTGCAGAGTTGCACAGTCCTTCCTTCGTTTTGGTTCATACCAAATACATGCCACCAGAGGGAAAGAAGACCTTGAAATTGTCCGCGCTTTGGCTGACTATGCCATAAGACATCATTTTCCTCACATTGAGAATATGAGCAAAAGCGAGACTTTATCTTTTAGCACAGGCGATGAGGATCATTCAGTTGTGGACCTAACTTCGAACAAGTATGCAGGTAAATGCAATTATTCTTTAAAGAAATGAAGGACATTAATATTCTTGATTGGATGATTGTAACATCATATTTATTGTTGTTGTGTTAAGGTTTCCTACTGGTGGATACTTCCCCATTTTTTCCACTGGCCCATCCATCACCCATTGTTTCTTTTCCACATGTTTATATGGTTGTAGCTTTGTTAATGATTGATTACATTCTTTCCTTTGTATTTCCTATATGTGTTTATTTCAGCTTGGACCGTTGAGGTTGCTGAGCGTACTGCGTCACTGGTTGCAAGGTGGCAGGGGGTTGGTTTCACTCATGGTGTCTTGAATACAGACAACATGAGCATATTGGGTCTCTCTATTGATTATGGTCCCTTTGGGTTTTTGGATGCATTTGATCCAAGTTACACTCCAAATACCACTGATCTTCCTGGAAGAAGGTACTGTTTTGCCAACCAACCTGATATGGGCTTGTGGAATATTGCACAGTTCACAGCTACTCTAACAGCTGCACAGTTGATAAATGACAAGGAGGCAGATTATGCATTGGAAAGGTACTTGTATCGTTAGATGAAACATCAAGAAACTGGTAAATAACAGAAAATTGACATGTGTTTTTCATGGCTCAGGTATGGAACTAAATTCATGGATGAGTACCAGGCTATAATGACCAGTAAACTTGGTCTCCCAAAGTACAATAAACAGTTGATCAGTAAACTCCTCAATAATATGGCTGTAGATAAAGTTGATTACACAAATTTCTTCCGTTTGCTTTCCAATATTAAGGTGGATCCAAACATTCCGGAAGACGAGTTGCTAATTCCCCTGAAGGCTGTTCTATTAGATATTGGAAAGGAGCGTAAAGAGGCATGGGTCAGCTGGGTGCAATCCTATGTGCAGGAGGTAGAAATATCAGCACCTATGTTGGATTTATCTTGCTCTTTTCTTTATGCTACATTCTGTGCATTATTTGTCCAAGTTCCTTACCTTGCCCCTTCTAAAAGAAAAAGTTGTCCACAAAATCTGTTTTTTTCTATGATTTTCATGATGTGCCAATGGCACAAGTAGGCTTGCTGCTATTCTAACGTTGTTGCTCTCTTTCTCTTTTCTGGTTTTTGTTTGGAATATGATGTTCATTCGCCACTCTGAACTGTTTCATTTGATTGCTAAGCTTGCCACATTATATGAAGGGAATGTTCTATTTCTAGTATAGCAGTTAGTAATAAATTTAACTTACCAACTTCATTTGCACAGTGCATGGTTGAACAGGGTGAGACCAGGGCTTTCCTTAGTGGACAGTCGAATCATCATTTTTATGTTCTCACGTTTCTTCTCGTAATGCTACTGCAGCTTGCTTCTAGTGGCATCTCAGATGAGGAGAGGAAGGTTCAAATGGATTCAGTAAATCCCAAATACGTTCTTCGCAACTATTTATGTCAGACCGCCATTGATTCAGCTGAACAAGGGGATTTCAGTGAGGTAAGGAGGCTGCTTAAGCTAATGGAGCGACCATTTGATGAGCAACCGGGGATGGAGAAATATGCCCGTCTGCCGCCGGCTTGGGCATATCGGCCAGGTGTATGCATGCTTTCTTGTTCTTCCTAAGTGTTTTTGCATGTATTACATATGCCTAGACTGTTTCTTTCATGTACATAATAGTGAATCTAGCTTTCCTTGAGAGTCCAGAAAGGCAGATGCAGCGCATGTATACCTTTTGTTCATCCATGTTGTTACAACGAAATCATAGTTGTAAGATTTATTTTTGAACTCCAATATTCACTGCGGGATGAGTTGGATAACATGGACAAGGAGGAATTAGACAGTCTTCTTTACCAGAGATGAGACAGATTTCTTCTTTTCCAGATAACCCTACGTGGTATCCCCAACAGATTAGCTATTGGAAATTTTGTGTAGCAAGCATCTGCCATCCTCTTAGAATGAATAAATACATGGATTTGATTTAGTAAATTGTTTGATGATTTAATAAGGGCGACAGTGTTTCGCAGTCCAATCAACTAGAGTAGATTGTCGGGCAAGCCCTCCCTAATCTCACATTAGGTACACTAACAACATCTTCCGTTGTGTTTGGAGTCTCAGTTGATGATAAAATTTACCCCTTTTTTTTTTTTCTGTGTTAGCGGGATTTTGTATGGGCATTTTTTTGAGAAACGGTCTAGGTTGATGGTAAACATCCAGCTGAATCCAAAACAGGATTACAAGTAGAGTTCTTTGGTGAAGCCTCAACCTCTTCTTTCATCATCATTCTTTCCCTTCCTTGGGGATGGATACGCTAGACAACTGGATTGCTAGGGAGGGATAGATACACTGGACAGTATGTGGATAGGCACAGTTATTAATCAAGTATAATGGTTCTATTACTGGGCTTGAGTCCGTCTATGATTGATTAGTGGGGGCTAAGGTCTAATACTAATTTATCATTTTTTTTGTCGAAAGGATAAACATTCATTAATAATAAGAAACCAGAAATACATCCATGTCTATAAGACACTCAGAGATGCTGAAGATATTACAATCCAAACATATCTACTTGAAACGAGGGCATCAAAAGAGTAAGTGTTCAACATGGAAAGATACATACTAAACTGGATAGAAAATACATAAGCTAGGATATAGATAAACTTTGGGCAGATGTTGTTGTAGAATTGAAATAGAGCGCCACTGAACTTCAAATTCGGGAAGATAAGTGTTCAACATGGAAAGATACATACTAAACTGGATAGAAAATACATAAGCTAGGATATAGATAAACTTTGGGCAGATGTTGTTGTAGAATTGAAATAGAGCGCCACTGAACTTCAAATTCGGGAAGATATCTGATGAAAGGGGATATTTGAACCTGATAATGCAGGCCTCTATCCTGAACACCATGTGTTCTAACAAGTCACTCCCGTATGACAACATTAAAATCCACACCAGAGAGTTCAATTCCAAAACAAAATCGAACCACCCACTATCTAAATCCGGATCATCATCCGCATCGGCATCATCGTCGGCGCCATCACCGCCGACGCCATCACCATCGCAACCGACCAACGCCATCAACCCAAACAGAGAGACCTGCAACTCAAGAACACAGGGACACACACAAGTCCCAAACTAAAAGGCACAACTGTGGTGCAACTGATCCAAACAACAGAGTTGGACAAGGAAGCTGGAAGAAATCCAGATTAAGCTATGACAAATTAACTATCTACCATGTGAAGAGGGATTGCAGTGATGGTAGAAACTAACCCATATAAGCATGGAATGGAGCCTATAAACGAGCCTTAACCAACGATGGGTAATGATGGTTTGTATGGTTGATGATGGATTCTACCTTCGGATTAGATCAATTAATCATAGACTGCTATTGAGAAAATCTTAGTATTAGGTCTAGTACCAATAGTATACTTATGGCATTGATACAAGCTAACATAGTTGAAACGGCCCGACCCGTATTTACCGTACACAGTAAACACGTGCCGAAACTGTAACAACCCAACCCAACAAAGCCCAGCATACAGTGTATACAATAGATATCCGGGCTCAATAGCCCAAAATAAAAACAACAACAATAACTCAACCGGCCCAATGGCCCAATAATAGTAAAAACAATGCACAGCGTAAGACTTTAATAACTCACAAAACACTGTATGCGACACTGATGCAAACTATGGATCTGAGCCTTGTCCAAGGGATAACGCCGCAGCCTGTCTGGAATGCACCAAACCTGTACCAAAAATAACGCATCCTACGGGATGAAAGCCCGCAGGTGAGGGGTGAGTCCGAAGTGCTCACCGACGAAGGAAAGACAATCAATATGCACACTAAAATTACTCAAGGTCCAAAAACAGGTAAAATCCACCAAAATACACCAAATCGAAAGACAAGACCCAAAAACCGGTCCAAAACCGAAAAGACTCAGTAAAATCCAATTTCCCAGTTTTATCTTTCCGGGCCCCGTCACGGATAAGCTAGAGGTCAGACCTGGTTATCAACACATTCCGGGTGCCAGACCAAATCCAGAGAACCCAGGGATCGACATCCCAAAAAT
The DNA here is from genome assembly GCA_028386065.3 of Turnera subulata. Taxonomy (NCBI): domain Eukaryota; kingdom Viridiplantae; phylum Streptophyta; class Magnoliopsida; order Malpighiales; family Passifloraceae; genus Turnera; species Turnera subulata. The sequence goes on from JAKUCV010004232.1 coordinate 19,616, forward strand.
ACGAACCCAAGGATAGAAATCCCAAAAATAATCACGGGATAGACATCCCAAGCATAGACATGCTTATCACAAGTAACCCAGGTCAAGGCCACCACGAAACAGTCTTAAACCATCGAGTCGTATCACTACTTATCACGCGACAATTATATTATCGTCATCAAAATCAAATCACAGGGATCGACGTCCCTAACCAAAATCCCGGGATAGGCATCCCATCCAAAATCAAGGATCGACATCCTTATCACAATTTATTATTAATCAATTTTATACTTTGAACTAAAAGACACAGAAAATCAACACAGGGATAAACATCCCAAAAATACCAAATCAAAATACTGGGATAAACATCCCGACAACAATCACACAAATGTAGCAACCAACAGTGCAATAATCAACAAATACGATAACCGAGTAATATAGGCACATAATGAAGGAAATCCATCCTCACCTTGGACGATTACTCAACTCCGGAGACAATGACCGGTCTGACGCCGGCTCCTCGGGAAACTGCCCGATATCCGAACCTATACAACAAAACAATATATACTCACATAAATGCACATAATCGGTATACTATGATGCCCAAACTGCGAAGTAAACCCATCCCGGTTCATATCTGTTATTATTTCCATTTACCGAAAATATAATACCGTACGTATATCCGAATATAATTTCGGTACCATACTTTAATTAAAACTCTTAAAAATATTTTCATAAATAATTATAATTTTCCAAAATTATAATCTCCATAATTTTTCCAGAAAAATAATAACCTATTTATAATTTTAAAAAAATATTTATATAGTATTTATCTTTTTCTCAATATATGATAATATTTTCCAACACAAAATTATAATTACCCTTAATTTTCAAAGTACATATATATATATATATTCCTCAAACATAATTTTCTAGAGAGAATAATACATATATTAAATTTCCAGAAATTATTTCATGGTATAAATATATTTTTCCAAATAATATTAGTTTTTCCCAAAACATAACTTAATTATTTATCAATGTATATATATTTATATTTTTTGCAAAATACCAAAATTAAACTAACCATAATTTTCTCAAAGTAATTTTATATTTTTTTCCAAAATTAAATACAGGAAATAAGTAAATAAATATATATATATATGGTTTTTTTTTTAATTAAAACTGAAACTGGTCGCAACCCGGATCCAGATCCAGGCGCGACCCGGACAGCACAGGCGGGTTACCCGACCTTACCAGCGGGTACAGAGGCGGCGGTGCGACGACAGGCGCGAGGAAGGAAGCCGCGGGGAAGGCGAGCTCGAGGCGACTACAAGGGCGGTGCAACCTCGGCGCGGCGACGGCAGGAGGCTGAGCGGCGACGCGGAAGAAGCAGATCCGCCGGGTTTCGCCGCGGGTCAACGGCAGTTGGCGGCGCGTCTCGCGGCGTATGGCGACGGGAGCGACGGGGAGAAGTCGGCGACATCACGGCGCAGACGATGGTGGCCTCGGTGTGGCGTGCAGCGGCGCCGAACTCCTCGACGTGTACAGTAGCTGGGCGACCTGGGGTGACGACACTGTTCACTCCGGGTTTTTTTTCTATTTTTCCGATTTTTCAGAAATTCCTTTTCTCTTTTTTTCTTTTCTCTCTTTTTTTTTCTTATTTTCTTTTCCCTTCTCTCAGTTTTTTTATTTTTTCTTTTTTTTCTTCTCTTTTTTTTTCTTTCTCTCTTTTTTCTTTTTTTTTTCCTCTCTTTTTCTTTCTCCTCTCCTCTTCCTCTCTTCTTCCTTTCTTCTCCTGCTTCTTTTTATAAACGGAAAATTTACTGTTACACTTGTGATTGCAAGTCCGGTCCGGACCAGAAAATAACTGATACCCCCTTAGTTATTTTCCGGTGTGATTTTTCCGAAAATCCCGGGACCCGAAAAATACCAACTTAGGCCCGAAAAATCCACGGAAAAATCACGAGCGCGGGAAAACTCTCGGTTTCGAAAAACGACTCCCGATTTACCTTGAATTAATTACACAAGATTAATTCAACAGTAAATTACGGTAAAAAGACTTTTACAGTCCCGGTAAAAATAAAAAATTTTACCCGGACTGTTACAATAGTACACTTTTCCAGAAGAGTGAAACATGTTATATAATTGCCAACTGGGCTATTTTATACTGGGTTTCCATTGATTGAATAGAAGAGCTTCTCTTCAATAAAAACGGGGAAGCACGAACTTACAAATTTCATTATGTTGCCGAAGTATAAGTGCAAGAATTGTGATGTCGAATCCCAAGTCGATCCATTTGTCTACTTCATTCCATTATTTGACCATAAAATGGCAGTTTTTTTTTTTGTAATGTATATATTGAGTGCAGTGCACTGAATTCCATACTATACGATGGAATGGAACTGCTAAGTTGCAAACACATGACTTAAGGATATTCGAAACAAATTTAAGAGTCATTGAAAGAGGGAAAAAAAGTTGAGGTCTTAATTTTATACATAAATTATATTTTATTGTAATTATGTTTTATCAGAGAAAATTATTTTTCCTAACCTCTCTTCCAATAGAGCTTTATATATTTCTTTTTTTTTCTTTTTTCTTCCCAAAATGAGAAGAAACAAAAAAGAAACTAGAAAGCTAAATTTTTTTTAGAAACATTAAGGAATGGAATGGAACCAGTTTCTTTTTCTTCTTCTTATTATTATTTTTTTTTTGTTGGGTTTAAGTCGACCCGTTTTCCGTAGTGTGCGTGTTAGATAAGAGGCCCCAAAAATGATTTTGTAAAATAGTAAAAAAGAAAAGAAATACCCATTTATTATTGTTACGTTTTTTAGTCCCGGAATCTCTCTGTCCTGTCCTGTCCTATGAATGTGATGTGCGAGTGACATGTAGTAGGAGGTTAAGGTCAGTACTACTCGCTTGGCTTGGCGTCATGCAATTCTCTTTTCCATTCATTTCCTTCCTTGTTCGCTGCCCATTTTCCTCTTCTTCTTCTTCTTCTTCTTCTTCACTTTTTTTTTTTTTTTTAACCCGCACAAACACAACCGCCATTCCATCGTTGAGTTCCCAAAAACCAGGAAAAAGAAAAAAAAAAAACAAAAAACACAACCGAGAGAACCAACACCCAAAAAAAAAAAACAAACAACAACATCAACATTGCCGCTCCAAAGCCATCACTTTCGCCCCACACACACACCACCAACCGAGAGAACCAACACCGCCTGCGGACACAATTTCGCACCATCTGCCGTCCAGAAACACCACAAAACGGTACACATATTCATATATGTACATATGGGCACATGCACATGGTGTTGACGTTCTTCTTTTTCTGGTTTTTGGTTGTGATTTTGTCCATATGTTACGCCACAATGAGTTTCTATGCTCGCCCATTATTGATTCCTTTTCGTGAAACAAAAAAAAAAAGCCAAAAATGTTTTGCTACAAAATGTGCTATGCTTTGGTTTTCAAACTGGCTATGCCTGCCCCCCGGAGATTCTGGTTTTGTTGTTCTACTTTTTCTGATCCTGCGTATTTCTTCTTGTTACAAATTTCTTCCTGTTCGGTTACCTCAATTGATTCTTGACGAATTGTCCTTGGGTTTGCTCTTTCCCTTGGCTGGCCAATACTGTTACATTTCCTTTTTCTTTTCTTAACTACAAAATGCATGCAATGTCTTGAAACTTGTGTTTCATTGTTTTGTTTTGTTTTTTGTCATTTTGGATTGGTTGACGTACATTCTCATTCAAGGTCGATGCATCCCATATGGTTAGGTTTTTAAAAGATTGGATGTGTATTGTCCTGCTGCTGATGGGCGTTGGATGGATGGGATGGGGTTTAAAAAGATATGCAAAAAAGGTAAGGAATAGATGAGTGGTCCATGATGTAACAGACTCTGGTTTTCCGGTTTCCGGACTGATAATATTCATACCTGGCCGGTCTATTTAGGCCATCTTCATAACTTGCTTGGCTTTCCGGACTGACGTTTTCTAAACCAAAATTACATCTTTTTTATTATGTGTGTTCTTGTGATTTTAGTGCCACATAGGAATATAAAAAAAAAAAAACAGCATCTTATTAGAGGCCATCTTCTTGTGTTAACTTTAGGTTTCCTATGTCAGCCTATTTGTTTATTTCTAGCCTGGCCATGGACCTTTTTGTGTTTTTGTTGATTATTGCAAGTTCCTATTATTGCACGGTGATGTATGTTTGAAATTCCATTTATGCGAGATTGTTAGGTCTAATGTGGGGTTTGTTATTTCTGCTGCAGTTTTGTAGCGACTTGGATTTCGGGGGTTTCTGTTAATTTGGTCATACTCTACTCTCATAGTATATATTCATCATCTTGGTGGGGGATCTGGACTTGGGTTTGCTGTCAGATAGTATGAGCTCTCAACCGCGAAATGAACGAAGGGACAATAATAGACGCAGAGTTCCCTCCCAGCCAATCCGGCAAACCTGGGTTCCGAGAGGATCCACCACTTCTGTAGGTGATGTGAACCCCCCACCCTCCAGTTTAGGCCTGAGCCAACCGGATGGAAACGGTGAACATTTTAACCATGGCTCGGCTCCTCGTGATTCTAGGCGCACAGGGAATGCTAGTGCTTTCAAGGGTCATGTCAGCCGGCCTAATCACCGGAGGCAGGAGAGGGAGAAGGAGAAGGGTGGAAGGGGGGAGACTCTAGAAGTGAAGGAGGTAAAAGACCTGAATTTGCCTCAACTCGTGCAAGAAATTCAGGAGAAGCTTGCCACTAGTACAGTTGAGTGTATGATTTGCTATGATATGGTGAAAAGGTCTGCGCCTATTTGGTCTTGCTCAAGCTGTTACTCAATTTTTCACTTAAATTGTATAAAGAAATGGGCCCGTGCCCCCACTTCGGTTGACTTGTCTGCGGAAAAGAATCAAGGTTTTAATTGGCGGTGTCCAGGTTGTCAATCAGTGAAGCTCACGTATGTGAAGGAAATTCGCTATGTTTGCTTTTGTGGAAAGAGGACGGATCCCCCTTCTGATTTGTATTTGACCCCGCACTCATGTGGAGAACCATGTGGGAAGCCACTAGCGAGGGATACCCATGCTATGGCTGGGAGGAAGGAGGATATTTGTCCTCATGTTTGCGTCTTGCAGTGCCATCCAGGCCCATGTCCGCCTTGTAAGGCATTTGCACCCCCTTGTTTGTGCCCTTGTGGGAAGAAAGTGATTACTACCAGATGCTCTGACCGGACATCTGTCCTAACTTGTGGTCAACGTTGTGATAAGCTTCTTCCATGTTTGCGTCATCGGTGCGATAAAATTTGCCATGTTGGTCCTTGTGATCCTTGTCTGTTCCTGGTCACTGCTTCATGTTTCTGCAAGAAGAAAGAGGAGGTTGTTCTGTGTGGAGACATGGCTGTTAAGGGAGAGGTGAAAGCTGAAGATGGTGTCTTTTCTTGTAATGCAACCTGTGCAAAGTTACTGGCTTGTGCCAATCATGTTTGTGGTGAAACTTGCCATCCAGGCATTTGTGGGGATTGTAGCTTAATGCCGGGTAGGGTCAAGTCATGTCATTGTGGAAAAACAAGCTTCCAGGAAGAAAGAAAAAGCTGCTTGGACCCTATTCCAACTTGTACAGAAGTATGCGGTAAATCTCTTCCCTGTGGGATACACCAATGCAAGGAAACATGCCATGCAGGGGGATGCCCACCGTGTTTGGTACTAGTTACACAAAAATGTCGCTGTGGATCAACCTCAAGAAACGTGGAATGCTTCAAAACAACTGCAGACAATGAGAAATTTGCATGTGATAAACCTTGCGGTAGGAAGAAGAACTGTGGGAGGCACCGATGTAGTGAAAGGTGCTGTCCTCTCTCCAATTCGCGCAATGCGCATTCTGGAGACTGGGATCCCCATTTTTGCCAAATGGCCTGTGGTAAGAAGCTAAGGTGTGGACAGCATGCTTGTGAATCACTGTGTCACAGTGGCCATTGTCCTCCTTGCCTTGAAACAATCTTCACAGATTTGACTTGTGCATGTGGGAGAACTTCAATCCCTCCTCCTTTGCCTTGCGGTACACCTCCACCTTCGTGCCAATTCCCATGCTCAGTTCCCCAGCCTTGTGGCCATTCAGCATCTCATGGCTGTCTGTTATGGACACATTCATAGGCAAGAATTATGCTAGGCGTCCACCCTGATTCAGGTCATCAAATTCATCCACAATTCAAGGACACTGATTCAGCAAATCACAACGTTATCATTGATTCTTAGCAATCATCATTATCCTTCTTTCCTTAGTTATCCTGAAGTCAACTTTACAATTCCTATTAGGCAACAAGCTGGTCTCCTAAAGATCTGCTATTATCCCTTTTATTATGTCTTTTAATGCTTTCCAATTAGACTATGATTCTGTAAGGATGTACTTCTATTCCTGTACTACTCAAAGTCCTATTTAAAGGACCCTACTATGAATGAAAGAATCAAGTCATATTCAACAAACACCTAGAGGTCAGAGCTCCCTTTAACGAGTTCAGGTTCAGACTCCCTTCAAGAGTCTGGTTCACCACCATAGGTCGGGGGAAGGGCAAGGCCAAAAGTCCAGGCCAAGGCCCGAGGACTCGATCCCAGAAGTGTGGTGCTAACACTGTCACTTTGGAGACTGCCCTCCATGCTCGGTTCCGATAGCCAAGGAGTGTGTTGGGGGCCATGTGGTTCTTGGTAATGTACCTTGTGGGTCAAAGGATATCAGATGTAACAAACTTTGTGGCAAGACTAGGCAGTGTGGTCTACATGCATGTGGCAGAACTTGTCATCCACCTCCTTGTGATATTTCATGCAGAGCTGAAGGCGGGTTTAAAACTTCTTGTGGGCAGACATGTGGTGCTCCCAGGAGAGACTGCAGGCATACGTGTGCTGCACTTTGTCACCCTTCTGCTCCTTGTCCTGATGTGAGATGTGAGTTCCCTGTCACAATTTCTTGCTCTTGTGGTAGGATAACAGCATCTGTTCCCTGTGATGCTGGAGGAAGTAATGGTGGTTACAGTGCTGATACTGTTTTGGAGGCTTCCATTGCCCATAAGTTGCCAGCAGCCCTGCAACCGGTGGAGTCCACCAGCAAGAAGATTCCACTTGGCCAGAGAAAGCTCATGTGTGATGATGATTGTGCTAAACTGGAGCGGAAGAGGGTTCTTGCTGATGCATTCGACATTACGCCACCGAGCTTGGAAGCTCTTCATTTTGGTGAGACATCTGCTGCAACGGAGTTGCTCGCAGACATTTATAGGCGTGACCCAAAGTGGGTGCTTGCTGTGGAGGAGAGATGTAAATACTTGGTACTGGGTAAGAGCAGAGGAAATGGAGGAACCGTAGGTGGTTTTAAGCTTCATGTATTTTGCACCATGCTGAAGGATAAAAGAGATGCGGTTAGGCTAATAGCTGAGAGGTGGAAGCTTACAGTTACTGCTGCTGGTTGGGAACCAAAGCGTTTCATTGTGATTCATGTTACGACCAAATCCAAGCCCCCACCGCGTATAATTGGGGTCAAGGGTGCAACAATCTTAAATGCCTCACATCCACCTTCTTTTGATCCACTGGTAGACATGGACCCCAGGCTTGTTGTTTCATTTCTGGATTTGCCACGGGAGGCAGATATCAGTTCATTGGTTCTGAGATTTGGTGGTGAATGTGAACTGGTTTGGCTGAATGATAAGAATGCACTAGCTGTATTTTCTGATCCTGCACGTGCAGCAACTGCAATGAGGAGATTGGATCATGCATCCGCCTATCATGGAGCAGTGGTGGTTTTTCAAAGTGGTGGCACCTCAGGGCCAGCATCAGCTAGTAATGCCTGGGCAGGAGTAGGGGCTGCCAAGGGAGGAGTTGCGGGTGCAGCTTTGAAAGGCAATCCATGGAAGAAGGCTGTAGTACAGGAGTCTGCCTGGAGGGAAGATCCATGGAGTGGTGATGAGTGGTCTGGCGGTTCTACCGTTGTTCAAGCTTCTGCATGGAAAGGGAAGGAAACTCCATTTCCAGCGGCAGTTAGCCGGTGGAGTGTCCTTGAATCTGACTTGTCATCTTCTAGTTCATCTGCAACAATTTTAAGGATGGAGGCTCCTGCAAAACAGGCAGAGAGTCATAATAATCAACCATTGTTGGAGCCAAAATTAAGCACTTCCAATTCGTCGTCACTGCAACCTGCTGGTGTATCAAGTGAAGAAGAAATGTCTGAAGTAGTTGAGGATTGGGAGAAAGCTTATGACTGATGTTATCGGGTCTTTTTGGTAGGTAACTTTTAGCTTTTATATGGATTTTGCTTTTTGTTCTTTGGCGTTGAGGAACTGGTCTTCTTTCACTTGTTGTTTTGAACTAGGTCCATCACCCTTGAAATGACTGTGATCTTTTCCCTCCATTGGCGATTTCCTTTAGCCAAAGCGTTAATTAAATTTGTACAGGAGCCTTTATTCTCACTGTATGAAGAAAAGAGAACTTGTGTAACGTGAAAAAAAAGAAATTATATAGTCCGAGAAAGAATCTCTGTTTTAATCATGTTACCAAGGCATTACTTTGAAGCTGCTATCCCGCTAGGAGTGCAATGTACTCTTTTTCTTTTTTTTTTTTAAACGGTCAATGTACTTTATTTTGAACCCTACTTAAGTTGATTCCATATACAAGTTTGTTTGCGAAAGCATTAAATACTCTAACATATATTAATATCACGGACAGGGAAAGGATTTTGTTTTTTATAATTTGAGACCAAGGTTATATATATGTTGTCAATATACTTTCACCTTATTGAAGTTTCCACCAATGATATTCAACGCAAGCTTATAGTAATAGCCAGCCTTTGAATCTTATTGTGCATTTTTTTAAGCATTTTATATAGCCAAAACATGAGTGGAAAAGAATTAAAGAAACAAAAAAAAGAAAGTCATGTTGATTTTTATTGCAGAGTTATAGATTTTTGGATAATATTATAATAGATAGGGTCTAACGGGTAGGGTAATCATGTGTTGTATTACTCATAGGTATGAAACACCCCGACCCAAATTTATTCAACATACAGTAATTACCTAACAACAGTGCCGACACGTGGCACAAACAGTAAATACAATGAGAAATCGGCCCAATGGCCCAATGACAATTTTATGTTACCTGACCTCGGGAGTATCAATAACAATAGCACAACGGAAGCAATTATGAACTCAATTTCAACAAATGCAAAGCCCGATGCAACTAATAGATCCGAGTCCTGTTCGAGGGGTGCGCCGCAGCTTGCCTCGTACGTACCTGTACTACGAGCAACTTATCCTACGTGATGAAACCACGCAGGCGAGGGGTGAGTCCGAAGTGCTCACCGGTACATTTAAGTACAATCATGGATAAACAGTAATATGCAAGCAACCATAATACTTCAAAGAAGAAATACAAGCAATAGCCACAATCATACCAAAGACATTACCGAACAAGACTGCCCAAAACCAAAAGACGACTCACTCATTATCTTTTCTAATTTTAGTATCTGGGCCCCGTCATTGGACAAGCTAGGGTCGTACCAGGTTATCCGCTAACTCTGGATGCCAGGTCAAAAGAGAACTAGGATCAACATCCCAAAAATGTCAAACTGGGATCAATATCCCAAACCAAGTAACCGACCATGGCCACCACAGAATTAGCCTCTAACCATTTAGTCGTACCATTACTTTCCACGTGACAATTAAATCATCATTATTTCCAATTTTCAATTCCAATATCCTTTTCTCAATTATCCAATTTAACCATAGTTAACAGACCAATCCTCTGTTAACAAACCAACATCAACAACCATACAATAACCATGGATACCAATAACAATCAACTCAACAATTCAATCAAGCAATTATAGGCAATTCCGATTAGCCAACCACAACACAATCTAACAACAACAACAACAATAACCATAGAAGCCAAATAACCAACAATGATCATCTTAGCAGTTCAATCAAACAACAAAACACAACCAAATATTACAGGCACATATCAAGGATTATCCATCCTTACCTTAGCCGGTTATCTGTTATGGGATTCCTCAACGGTTTCCAAGTTCACCTTCTGGTTGAAGTGCTCGTTAACCGTTCCTATATTTATATCGAAAACATAGTCACATATAATGCACCAAAAGGAATGAATATGCATGTCGTCTGCTAAACGATTAGTAGTCAATTTGTCCGGCACAAAGTCCATTGTCGTCGTTTTACTCCGTTTACGTTAAAACACTATATCTGGTTGTTATTAACCGTTAGATAAGAATTACGGCCTTTAATAAACATCAAGTATGAGTACAAAAGCCCATATTTCAGCCCCTTGTATATCCAAGCTTAATTTCTAATTAAGTTTTGAAAAAGTATACATGATATAATTATCCGAGGATAATATAACCAAAAAACGATATGAAGGTTAATAATATAATCGCTTGTTACATATATTCTTAGTAAATAATTTCGTTTTAGCAATTAGTAATTCTAAGAATAATTTATCTTGTGATTAGTAGTGACATGGTTGTCAAAATTATGGCCTTTTGTAACTGTTTACTCTAACCCGCAACTTCCCTCAATTATATATATTCTATTTTAATCAATTAATAATCAGTAATGGACTTCATCCCGCTGAACCCATGTCATTTTTTTATTGGCCCAGGTCATGGTATACTAAGCCCAACCAAACACAATGACCAAGAAGTATTGCCAAAAGAAAAAAAAAAGTACGATGTCGTTTTCTTACCTAAGTATCGTCTTCTCCACTCTAGTTGCAATGCCATGGCCATTACCAGCAAGGTTCAACAAATCTATGGTTGCAACTTACCATTTAATTCATGGCAGGATTGCCACCAATTCACCAATCCATAGAACTTAATCCATCTTACCCACTCGGTAGCTTGGTCGCCATCGTTAAAGGGGTAGAGGCGTGTGGTGTGGCTCAGGTGCACACGAGAAGGAGGAAAGAAAGAAGAAGAAAGAAATGGTGGTAAGGGTGGGTGGTTGCAAATCGACGTTTGTTGTGGTCGTTTTGTTTGATTTTTTTCTTTTCTTTTCTTTCCTTTTCTTTTTTTTTTTTTGCAGAGGTTTCTCATTGGAAGTTTGTTTGCAGGCATTTACACTGGGTGCTTGGTTTGGTTGTGGTTGATGAGCATGGTTTGATATGCAAGAAGAAGGAGCACAGCCTTGTGGCAGAGAGCATAAGGTGAGGAAAGACTGGAAAAGGAAAATAAAGGTGTCTGCCATTTACTCAATAATGGAATATAAAATGATGAAACGGTTATAGTGCGCACAGATATTGAACTGAAGAATCTGAACCAGCAAAATGACTCATGTGCCCTTCCAGCTTCCTTTGGTTTCCAAATAAACTTAGGTAAACTCAGGTAAAATCGTCTTTTTGCAGCTTTCCAAATCTGAAAAATTTCATAAAAATATCCGGAGTATGAAATAAGTCTCGAATTTGGAATCCGGTGCTCGGTTTATCATGAATTAATTACCTAAGATTAATTCATTCGGTAAATCACTGTACAAAGCCTCTTACAGTTCGGTAAAAATATAATTTTTTTTTACCCGGGCTGTTACATCAGCACTACTCGGCTCGTTTACACCCGTAATAATACTAGGTTTTAGGATCAAAGAACATGACACTTCAATTTGAAAAAGAAAAAGAAGTGAGTGGAAAAGAATTAAAGAAACAAAAAAAGAAAGTCATGTTGATTTTTATTGTAGGGTTATAGATTTTAGGATAATATTATAATAGATCGGGTCTAATAGGGTAATCATTACTCATAGGTATGAATCTCACTTAGGCCTCACAAGGGTTTTCAAGTGACTCCTGGCGCCAGTGTTATTAAACCCGGACCGGGGGTTGAACCGGTCGGGCTTCAGTATTGCAGTTTCCCCGAGTAAATACTGGTCAACTCGCGGTTCAACCGGAAATTAACAAAAGAATTATTAATTTGGAGACCCAACCGGGTTATAGTTAATTGAGTTCGACCGTCTGGGCCGGTCCGAGTTTGATAACATTGCCTGACGCTAATATGTGGTAGCGGAGTCGATGGTTCGACTAAGACGGGATGGACTTGCGACATGGTAATGCTCCTGTGGTTTCTGGTCTGTGTGGAAAGAAGGTGGTTCCTTAAATTGAAAAGTTTAATAATTCCCAACTTTTATTCCCCTAATTTAAAACAAACAAAGAAGCTAAAGATAATTCCCAAATTAGTTTTTTTCCCAAATCAGTTCTTTGATCTTCTCTTTCGCTTCCGACCGACGCATTGCTCACCACCAGTCCTTCACCCGGTCCTAGGGGTGTAAGCGAACAGAGCTACTCGCGAGCTATTCGGGATCGACTCGCTAACTACTCGAACTCGACTCGTCCTTATCGAGCTCGAGCCGAGCTTGGAGGGCTATCGAGCCGAACTCGAGCTTACCAGTACTCGACTCGTGAAGCTCGCGAGCCTTATCGAGCTTCACGAGTATTGGGCTTGTAAAACAATATATGGGCCATATATTTGAGAAAAAAATGTGAGCTGTTTTAAGCCCAAACACAAACCCAAAATCGTTTACGCCCCTAAGTCCCTATTCCCTAACACAGACAAAGTCACACTCACGAGTCACAACAACAACAAACACCACACACGAGAAGGAAGCAGCCGCAGCCGACCCTCACCCTTCTTTCCCTCTCTCTCTGGCCCTCTCGGTCAAAATCCCTAGAACCCAAACCCCAATTTTGCGTGAGCTTCTCCCGAGTCCCGATCCCGTCGCCCTACACCTCCTCCTCTCTGCAAACCCTTAGCTGCCTCCCCACAGCAGCCGCAGCCGACCCTCCTTTCCCTCTCTCTCTGGCCCTCTCGGTCAAAAACCCTAGAACCAAACCCCAATTTTGCGTGAGCTTCTCTCGCCGCCCTACACCTCCTCCTCTCTGCAAACCCTTAACTGCCTTCCCTTTCTCTGCAATTACCCACCAAAACCAGCCACCCAGAAGTAGAAGAAGAAGGAGAAGAGTCTGCTTCAGGGCTTGTGTCTCTCCCCAAGTCTCCGTTTCCACCACAGTACGTAATTCTGTTCCCCTCGACTTATTGTTCCAGATGTACTACAACTGATAACACAATATCCGTCTTTCTTTCATTTAATAGCAAAATTGAGTGCGCACTCCTGAATTCTATGTAAAATGTTTGATTCAGGAAGGATTTGTGATTGGAATTTCCTTTTGCGCTATTACATCATACATAATTTCTTCTATCAAATTTGGAGTCTTTGTCTTTCGCTCTTTTGTGTTTTTGGGATGTTATGATATTATTGTCATCTATCTAATTATGAGCAGCTCCCTTGGCTATGTTGCTTTGTTCACAATATTTGAAAGCGGAAATGGATATGAGCATGCTGACTGAAACATTAGGTGGTCGTCATATACTTTGGTTATCAAATAAATATGTCAACTTAATTGACACTTATTAGCTAATCCTTATGTACCAATCTCTGAACAGATTGCCTTATCACGACTGAAGCATTCTTTTTTTGTGTGGATGCTAAACTTGATGTTGCTTGAATTATAATGCATAATGCAATTGTTATCTTCATTATAATGTGTTGCAAATTTAACTTCTTTGATGAACTGTGATGTTGTAAGCTGCATTTGGTTTTGTAACTATTTACTGGTTAAGTGTTCAGTTAAATTTGGACTTTAACATTATTCGAGCTTAAACGAGCTTAAACGAGCGAGCGTTAACGAGCTGAGATCTAGCTACCGAAGCAAACGAGCCTTAACGAGCCGAGCTCGAATAATGAAAAAATCTAACGAGCTCGAGCTCGAGCTCAAATATACAAGCTCGATCGAGCTCGAGCTCGAGCTCGAGCTTGGGAATCATTAACGAGCTCGAGTCGAGCAAGGCACTACTCGGCTCGACTCGGCTCATTTACACCCCTACCCGGTCCTTGAGTGCCTGCTCGCGCCGCCGTCCCTCACCGATGCTCAACCCAAGTAAGAGATTAACCAGTAACCCGTAACAAGAAGTTGACTTGACTCCGTACATAATTACATATAATACTATTAATACTATTACCTACAATTTGTTTTTAGTTTTAGCAAGGGAAAAAAAAAACCCAGAATTACCTTGCCGAGCTTTAAAAGAAAAAAGAAAATGATAATAAAACTCCCTTAGATTTTGATTTCAATTGGATTTATTAAGTAAATTGTCTACTGTTGTATTGTATATAATTAGAAAGAAAGTTGACACATGTTAGGTTTTGGCCACTCGCGCACAAAGCGTTATCCTCTGTCTGGCGCCACCGTCAAAACCATCGACGACCACACCCCCTCCCCCTCCTCCTCCTCCTCCTCCTGAGTAATATTACTGTTCCGTCTTGGACCTAAAGTCTTGGCATCATCACCTACTCCGCTGAGGCTTCCCTCGCCGTCTTCCTCGACTCCTTTTGCTGTTCAATTCAGGAAGGTTTGAGCTTCTCTCGCATTCAGTTCAATTCAATTCAATTCAATTCATTCGAGTATGGGTGTATGCCATATGCGAATGAATGCAAGAATATTTACTTAATGCGTGGCTATTTTTGGTGTTTTGTTCCACTTGTTCATCATCATGATTATTGTTGTTCCCTGGAAATAATTAATTCATGTGAGTTGGGTGCCTGAATTGAATAACTCGTCATTCTGTGGACCTTGAATAGATCTTGGTTTGCTCTAATTCAGCGATTACTACTCTATTTGCCACTACTGCATACATCATCCCTATTCAGGAATCATGTGGCTTCTTATATGGCATCCTATTTCTCATATAAGGAAGCGAACCTAAGAGAGAACCCTTATTTACTTCTTTCTTCTAACACTAATAAGTCAAACAAAAATAAAAAGAAGATCGCATTCTTTCTTAAATCATTATTTTCCTGCTTTTATAGAGAATAATATGCAACATAAAAACCGAGAAGGCACGTCAATGGCAAAAATTTCTGGCGACAAATATTTTTATTCGTACTTAAATTGTCACCAATGTATTTTCTTTTCAATACGAAATATCTTGAAACTTGAGATTTATTGTTTAATTATACAAGTTCTTGAGTTCCTGTTGTTGTCTATTTGATGCTTGACATTCCGTTCAAGCTCGATGCATCAGATGTTGTTGAGTACTGGACAAGTATTGGCATGCTGGTGTGTGTTGGATTAATTCAGCTTCAAAAGAGATAAAAAATGTAGGAACAAATTAGCGGTCCATGATGATACACATTGGTTTTTGGGGTATTTGAACTAAAATGGACGGTACATCCTCTCAAATGACACACAGATAATTTTCTTATGTGACATGCATTCTAGGCCTTTGTGAGCTCATTGTTGCATACTCGAGTTGTTTGGTTGATTTATTGTTTTCTAAAGAAAATTACATCCTTGTGCTGTGCCTATGTGTTTTAGATTCTAGTGCCACATAGGAATATGAAAGAAAACAACTCATTTGAAGCCAAAAGTATATGTTT
This sequence comes from Turnera subulata, assembly GCA_028386065.3. Taxonomy (NCBI): domain Eukaryota; kingdom Viridiplantae; phylum Streptophyta; class Magnoliopsida; order Malpighiales; family Passifloraceae; genus Turnera; species Turnera subulata. The sequence continues at coordinate 35,054 of JAKUCV010004232.1, forward strand.
CCAGTTTACTTTAGGTATGTGCTCATATGTACATATTCCTTGCCTGCATATAGACTTGTGTGTGTTTTTGTTGGTTTAAAGTTTCTGTGCTTTCTTGATGCTGATGGATTTTCTTTCTTAGACTTTGTTCAGCTTGGCTGTTACAGTGTAGGCCCATTTTTTATATACACTTTTATTTTGGGCCTAGCCATGAGCTTGAACCTATTACGACCCGGCAATCAATCCTTGGTGGGAATCATCAACTTTATGATGTTTTAATAATGCTTTTTTAATGATCTTTTTTATGGTTATGCCGGCGATCTAGTAATTGATCTCATACTACCAGAAATGAAAGAGGATGGAAGTAGGATTGAAAACATTAACTGGAAACTAGCACTAGATGTATTTTAGAACTTACTAGTAATTTGCGAGGGCTTAGACTCCCATGTCAGGCTCATTTGATTGTGATGAGATGATACATGCTGTGTCCGGTTATGGTGTTCTGGGCCATTATTTGATGTGGCAAATTTGTATTGGTATTATTACTTTTAACTTTTGACCTAAGAAGACATCACATTTATATTATGTAGACTATCGGTGCCTCCCCAACCATCTTATACTCTCTGAGATTTTTAACCTTATCTTTTATATTTTTTTCCATCTTAAAACTATAGTGGCAACTCCATCTTGTCTTCCAGTTCACTTTGGGTTCAAATTCAATATATTTGATAAGGTGTTATTATTATTTATGTATATGCTTAATATATACTTTTTATTTTATATATTTATCCTCCCAATGGTGACCTTTTGGGTTTGAGGCTGGACCTTTATGTTTTTAACTGGTAGTATTAGCCTCAAATTTGCATGTCAGTTTTGTCTTCTCCTAGTTGTTAGATCTATTAAATTAAGCTATGTGCATAATATCTAAATGATGTATATGGATACCATGTGATCATTCTTTTATCACAATGATTGAAATCATGGCATGTGACAGTAAGCCAGGGGTGAAATTAATAATTTTGTGATTCGCAGAATATGAGATCGCGGAGTCTGGAGGTTTGGAAACTGGGAAGGGTAAACTACTTGGAAGCACTTAAGCTGCAGGAAAAGCTGGCATCTGACAGAAAAGCTCATAAGATTTCAGATACACTCTTGTCACTGCAGCATCCACCTACATATACCCTCGGCAAGCGGAAGACTGAACACAATTTGTTGGTTCAAATATCTGAGCTTGAAAAGATGGGAGCTGAACTACATTACACACAAAGAGGAGGGGACATCACATATCATGGTCCCCATCAAGCTATCTTATACCCTATTATTTCCCTCCGTAGTGTTGGACTTGGGGCTCGGGCTTATGTGGAGAATCTTGAGCTAACTATGATTGAGTTTGCATCACTATATGGTGTCAAAGCTTTTCCTGGAAAGAAGGGTGAGACAGGAGTTTGGGTTCAGGATAGAAAAATTGGTGCCATTGGAGTCCGTATATCGTCTGGAATCACTTCTCATGGTTTGGCTTTCAACATTGATCCTGATTTGAACTATTTTAAACACATTGTGCCTTGCGGAATTGCAGATAAAGAAGTTACATCTTTGAGAAGGGAGACAGGTACTGTGCTTCCTTCTGAAGAAGTAATTCATGAGCAGTTGATTTCTTGTTTTGCAAAGGTGTTCGGTTTTACTAGTCTTGTTTGGAAGGAGAATGCTTCAATATTGTCAGATAATGAAAAAAGCTGAAAGGAGTGATTGTTGATGCATTCATTCAGCACACATATGTGTGAAAATTAATTGAGATGTGGCTGTTTATACTTGCGGATATTGGAATGACCTTCATAATTACTTGAAAAAGTTGAACCAAGTTCACTTAGTTTAGGAAACTATGATCATAAATGGGATATTTCTGGATTCTCTGATGCATGAGAATAATCTACTAGGGTTCTGAAAATTGATAAAGCAGTGATTCTTTAAAAGTGGGTTTATCTGGCAAGTGGGGGATAGGGACTAAATAGGGATTAGAAAATCATCTGTGAAAGGTTCCTGAGAGCATGCCAGGCTTGTTTAAACTCTTGAGGAGAAACTTGCAGCAGTTTGATGGTCTTCTTGGGGATTTTAAACTCCTTGTTGTTTTAGACACAGGATCGGCTTTTTCAGTCAGTGAGATTCTCAAAGCTTTTTCCTTGTCAAAACAGTGTTTGCTCCTCTGACTATTACACCCATCATCCAAGTTCAGGTGCTTCAGCATGCACGATGACATGAATTGGCATCTGACTATCACCATTTGTTATAAGGAGTTGCTGTTAGCTTTCTGCTTCCTTTTTTGGTCTTGTTTAGAAAGAGTTCGTTTTCCTTGCACATGGATGTACGTGCTCACATCATGTAATTGGAATCCGAGCCTAGGACTATCTTAAATCTTCAAGTAGGAGCTTCTTGACCAATTCTTTCAATGTAATATCATTGACTTCTTTAACCTCTTGTATCAGATTTCTTCAATTTAAGCACATGAGATCGCAATTGTTGCGTATAAAGAATCACTTCAAATGAATGATGTAAAGTGACTAAGCTGCGACGCACTCTTAGATAATTAAATGCATAAATCCTGCTAAGTATTTGTAATAATTTTTTTATTAATGCTTCAAAGATTGTTGGGGAGCTTATGCAGGTGGATATTTCATTAGAATATATCATCATGTTCACATTTCCATGTTCTCTTGCAAGCCATCTTGAATCTTTGTAAAATCATTGGTCATTAGAGATCTTGGACTAATGTATGCTGAGTCCTAAAGGAGTTTTGTAAGGCTGACAAGCCAGCTAAATATAGTGGGTCAAAAGTTTACTTGGGTACTAGACGAATTAATTTTAAATCCTAAAAAGCAAGTGCAAGAGCAACAGGCTTACCAAAAAACAAAAAGTTGAAGTGAGACGGGGGATTCCCCGGAAAAAAGTTGGTACCACTACGATGGTTGCCCAACTAACTTTCGCTGTTTTTGTTACTCTCTAACAAAGGTACAAAATTAGTCTGCAGGCTGATTAAAAAGGACAGAAATCGGTATCAACTGATTTGGTCTCATGTGATAAGGCACATGAGAATTAAGATTTAAGATTAAGAGGATTGTGCAGAAGTCAGATAACTATAATATTCTATTTAGCATCACATGATCTGCTGCTTCCTAGTTCAAACCACCTATGAAAAATAAAACTGTCATAATCAGTAAAACACCGGATAGCATTATATGAATAATGCACATTCAGGACAAATCCTGTAGTTACTGGCTGCCTCATTGGCCTGCTTTAGTTACGACATCTTGACTCTTGTTTTGTCCAGAACCAGATCTTCTGACTTTGTGGCGCTTTAGTTTGGGATGTCTTTGGTCAAATTTATTTTTTTTAGAAAGTGGTATGGATCTACCTTCTTTACACTTTGGGAATATGCATTCTAGATTTGCTATGGTCATAGTTTGTACTCCTATTTATCTGTAGCTTCTAGAGTATACAGAGTCGGTAGCTGCATGGTTAGGAATAAATTAGTTTGACCACCACGCAGGAATAGGCATTTTAACTCGCATTTTATAAATTAACAGCTATTCATCAGAAACTATACTTAACAGAAGCACTTGCCACCTTTGAGAAGTTACTAAGCGTACGTCTCACAAAATCTCTCATCTTCACTTTCTGTTCAACAGAAAAACATGAGCACCAGTCACAGACCTATGGCGGCCACAGTATTTGCCGTTGTTCTTATATATTTTCTCATGTCTTCTCTGACTCTCCAACACAACAGAGAGATTGATATAGTTCCCCGAATACAGTCCAGGAGATTGCTTGTTTCAGTGTCGTTGCAATTATCAAACTTAAACAAATTGAGGGGCGCTCCTCCTAAAGATTCTCAGAAAGAGATGGAGACCAGTCTAAGAAAAGCTCCGCCAAGCCTTTCGAACCCTACTCAGAACAAGCAGCTGCCTTAATTTCGCCTGTGTAGAGATCACAAAAAAGAAAGAGATACTTGTTCTCTTTGCACATTTTTGCAGTTTTTACTTACCCCTTTTCTTTTCTCTAGATTAGCAGTTGGATAGATAGTAGGTCAAAGATCTGGATCTCTATACAGTATAGGCTCTTCTCTTTTGGTGGAGGGTAGGTTTGCCACTTTTTTCTTGCATTCTTTTATCTGTAATTTGTTTATTCTTTTCCCAAGTGCTTGTTTTCAGTTCTTTGTAATCTAGCAGCAGATAAGGCGGCACTGTATTTAGTGAAAGTCTGTAACATTATGTAAAATATAAGATCATTTTTTTGGCAGAATTGCCAGTTTATTCTCCATGATTAATGCTCAAGACTATTACATAGAATAATTATCTTTCTAGTCGTTGGTGATACTTATTGCCTTGCTGTCTTACTACTTCCCATCTATTTATGGATCAATTTTTCTTCTTTCAGCTTTATTTAATATAACAGGGTATACAACTTGATGATAGTAACTTTTTGAGGCATTTCATTTATTATGTTTCTAAAGAACTTACTACATTTGGCCTCGGTGACATGGGGAGTGAAATCCTTTTGTGGGAGGCGAAGGAAATGAGTGCTGGACTTGTTTTATCTTCCAAGACCTGAATCCTGAAGGATTTACAACTCCGTTAATATACAGAAAAGAAGCTTTACTGCCAACAGGTATGTTCTTCTTTCTCTTTTCTTTTTGTTAATATTGATGCTTCTTCAACTGAAAGATTTGTTTAGATTCAGCCCCTAATAGTATAAAAAAGGTGCTTAATATGATGTTATATTTAACTCAGTCTGATGCGCTTATGGAATGCAATGCTCTGTCTGAGACTTGTGTTAGCTCTTAGCCGGTTGAATCAAAACTTTTATCATATGTCAAAACTTAACAGAGATTCCCCTACTGTATGTTGGTCTCGACAATAAGGCTTTCATTTAAAAGAGAAGGATTAGCTAATTTTATGTCTGAATAGTCCTTTATTTCTATCTTTTATGATAGACTTCTTTTGATGAAAGGTCATCACATGCACACCTGTTACTGGTTTGCAAATTGTGAATGTGTGAATCCAGATGGGGCTAAGGGCCACCCTTAGTAGCATAAAAATGCTTTCTTCCCTGCTAAAAAGATTTCGCATAATTTGTTTGACATTTCCCTTTAATTGTATGTGACTGCAAATGTGGTATTATTATTGTTAATCATAATTGTAGATAATTTCTAGTCCATGTTTAGAATATTTTGTATTTGAAATAATGCTTTCCTATAAAGTGGAAATGCATATCTGTCTAGTAGAAAAGCATTGTTCTTTCAATGCCTTATACGACCAATTTCCTTTTACTTGGTTAACTGCTTTCCAAATGGAGTAGGATTTCCAGGTTTTGACATTGAAAGGAGTCACTGTAGAAGCGCCTGACAATGTGAATTGATATCGCATGATTTTGACACGCAAGTGAATGAATACCTGAATCGATATCCTGCAAATGACGTCTACCAGGATTACCTCAAACTGAAATTGTCTTCGTGCTACACGTGCGATGAATGCAAAGAAATGATTCTCCACGTAGTCGATGAGCTTCAGACCTCCTTGTAACGGATGATCGGTATTCTCCCCCTTACAGAAGCAAGAGCGTAATCTGAAGATTCTTCTTGCTACTGTAGTATTACTTTCCATAATTCTTTACTCTGATAATCTTTTTTTTCCCCTCTTTACTGAATTCCTACTCGTTGTAAAGATGAGAATTCGCAACAGCCGGTCTCCCTTTTCTCTTCCAAATATTTGCCCTGAGACTGTTTCAGGACCTAATAATCATCGTGCACGAAGATGCTCGTATTTTGATAACCGCTTCTTGGTTGAAGAAGCCAATCGGAGCATTGGATGGTCATATTCTCTATTAAGAAAACCATCTTGTCCAGATACAGACGAGGCACAAGTACATGATATGATTTTGCCGGCTCATTCTAATGGGAGAAAATCATTAAATCATGTTGAACAGGAAAATGCAAAGGAGAATTATGAGCCAGTTTCCCCAAATCAAGTAATTAGTTTTTTCTATATAATCATGCTCTTCGTTTTCCTTTGGGGGTTTTGCTCTTCTCTTTCCCTTTGGGTTTTGCATTTATCTACTTTGAAAGCCCCTTCTTTACTTTCACTGTTTCTTCTTCTTGCCATCAGATTTTCTCTCCATGGGTAAATGTTCTTGATAGAAGTTTTCTTGCAAAGATAAGCAAGACAGAAAAAATGATTTGTTATAGTGTTCATTCATTTGATTTAGGGGGGACAAAGACTTGGAGAAAGTGCCAATGGAAGAAGAAAGTCAAAGTTCTCTAGGACTTGTAACAGGTATTCTTGCTCTTTGCTTTGTGTATCTTCTGTTTTTGTTATGTATTATCATAAACCCAACTGAGGGACTGCCCAGGAAGTATCCATATTGTTCAAACTAGCTCGCCATTTGCATATCAATAAAATTTTAAAGAGTTGAATTTGATTAATTATCACCTTCTTCTTCTCATTCGAAGTTATTTATTGTGCAAAATTTTTCTCTTATTCAGCAAATTAGTAGAAAGGATAAGTTATGTGCTTTCCTAGTTGTTCCCATGGACAACTCCATCTTATACCAGTACTTATTTTCTCAATTATCTTTTCTGCCTGCTTTCTGATAATAGGGAAGGTGACAGGTCCGTGTTTCCAACAATTGTCCTTGCATTATCAGCACCTTCCTGCCAATCAGGTGAAGTGAACCTTGTTTCATAACTCTGAATATGTTGTGTTGCCGAATCCTCCCTCATTCTTACATATCATCTGATGTTTATATGAAAATATTCTCTTAAATTGACAAATGCAACTGCACTCTCACAAGTATCAGTAATAATAAAGCATCCTGCTGCACTCTCCAGTCCTGTAATGCTCGTCTTTCTTGACCGAGTGCACTGTGCACACAGGTGAAGAGATGGTTATAACCTAATAAGAAATAGGCTACATCTATCTCGTCGTTGATGATTTCCAGATACATTTGCCCTCAAACCATGTAATCTTAATCATATATGAGCTATCACATGCTTTAGCTCTCTTTTCTATTCTTATCCAAATTGGGCAAGTATCGAACTTGTTTAGGTTTTCAAACTCCTATTGCTTGCTATATCCAGAGGGAAATTCGGTTCTTTCTCTTCCTCTTTTACACTATATCTGAATGTGTACAGGCTGCGTGTCTGTGTTGGTGTGTGTGCATTGTCTTGTTAGTTTTGGAATGTGTGGTTGCAACTATTATTGGCAACACAAAGGACCTGGGGTAATCAAACTAGCTCAAGTGAAGGAACTTTATGACTTTATCTCATGTTCTTTAAAAAAACTTCTTTCTCGCGCTAAAGGGAATGCTTCAGTTATTAGGTATTATAAGGTGAAACGTGGATAGCTCAAAGCTGCTTTCTCAGATTCTCATTGTCAATTGAACATTTGAGCCTTATCTTCTCTGGCTTTCCGCTATACAGCTATTTCTCTTTCTTCTACTCGTCACACTTCACTGAAATTTTCCATGTGTTTCAGGAAGGGTGCTTCCGCTGAAGAAACGAAGAAGATCCCGCCTGAAGAAATCTGAAGTAAAGGAACAAGAGGTTGCTATTGAGGAGGTAAAGAGGGCGAGAGAAAAATTGTTGCCAGAGAGAGAAACTTTCAATGCGTGTGATGAGTTCCGGAGCAATAGCATTGATTGTCTATTCAACTGTGAACCATCCCTTCCTCCTTTAAGCATTGATGGTCCACAGCAACAAGAGACAGGGGAAAAGATGTGTTTACAGGAAATAAGTCCGGAGTAAGTATCTCCTGAACCTCTATGAGCTGTCTTTATAAGGAAGCAGAATTTTCTTTAAACAGTTCCAGACTAGCTTAATTTTGGATATTTGGTTTTGTCAGTCTCTAAACGTTTGACAAAGCAAGTTTCTGAATAGAACAGGAATGCTAAATAAAATTAAAATGACCCCACAACAAATATATGAAAACAACGAAGAAATATCTTCAAGAAGTCAAATTCATCATTTTTCTACAGTTTTTTTTTCTATCTGTATCATTCTCCCATTTGGTACTGAATATTCCATCCCGAAACAACTGCGTCGATTTCTTCGGCGGACTCTATCTCCTCTGCCATTTCCTTTTCTTTTTTCTTTCTTTCTCCTCTGGTGGTTTCAAGAAGTGTTGGTTTATATGACGGCTAGCCGGTTATGTCTATATATGAGTTTGTGCCTATGCTTATGCATTCCTCTTTAATTCACGGAATGTGTGAGAACTCGACCAAATATCCTTTGGCCTTCTTACAGAATGCAATATGAATGTGTGAGAATCACTGCACGGATTTGATTAAATGGGAAAAATTTGGAAAACACCTCCGTTCGGGATTGGTAGGCGAAACCAAAAGTGTTAAGGATCTGGGGCTCGTCATATGTTGGAAGGTGTAAGGCATCCAGCCTATGCTTTGGGCGAGAAGATACTTAACTTTAAATATAAACTAGCATTAAACCCTCGCGTTGCTTCGGATCGTAAATATTTTTTTAATTTTTTGAAATATCCAATAATGGCATATATACTTCTGTGGCTAAAAGTTTGAACTACAATATATATAATTATTGAAAAAATTATCATAATTAATTCTCATAAATTCCAAGAAAAAAATATTAAAAACATGGCACAATGATTAATTTGAATACTAAATCTAATATTACTGAGAAAATGATCAAACTTTTATATTATAAAAGCTCTATAAATCACGAGAAACCATTTCTTTCTCTCCACTAATTAATTTACTACCAGTTTCATGTCATATCTTTCTTTAAAATGACTTGATTTGACATTATAAGTATGTTTATTATGATTTAAAAAAATATTAATTATGTCTAAAAATATCAATAATATGTTGGAAAAAGATTACCTTAAAGGATGCAGTTGGAAAATATTGTTCGATATAAATAGAAAAAGATTTTGTCTGAAAAAAAAAATCTATAGATAGAGAAGTGGCACCACTTACAAAGACTTAATTTACTTGCTATTAATTTTTGAAAAAAAAAATACGGAGAGTTGCCATGGATTTTTGCAAAACCATCTCCAAAACTTTATTATATCAATTTTAGTGGATACCACACACTAAAGTTGGTGCAAGGTTATTGGGATGTCACGGCCGGAAACTCTCTTGCACCAACTTTAATTCCCGAAACTCTATTGCACCAACTTTAATTACACTACTAAGTTAAAAGGATATATTTAAAAATACTTTAAAATTATTAGGACTAAATATGATAATCTTATAAAAGAAGGACCAAAATTGACATTAAAATTTTTGGAGCCATTCATGTTAGAGTTACCTTTGGTGTATAATTGTGTGTGCAATAGTTAGGATTTTGACAAATGTCAAAATACCTACTTATTCAACTTTATATATATGTATAGATTTGTACTTTGTGTATACTTGTGCTAGTGAGCCACACAGATCATATTATCAAACAACATATACGGTCACATACTGCATACATATTTAGAAAATAGACAATAAAGATAAGTGAAAAGAAAAGGAAAAGGAAAGATTAGGCTTACCCATGTAACCCGACGACGGGATCAAAGCCCACATAATTCTTATATCATAGCTTCACACAATCAAATCATCATCAACACGAATTTGGTAGAAAAGACTAAAAGGGAAGAGCGTACATATCTTTGCTCACAGGACAACAACTATGTGTCAAATTCAAAAGAATTAAAAATAAAGAAAACGATGGGATCATCCTCTAGCCAAAATAGAAAAATTGTAAATTTATGTCTTAACTTTCTAGGGACACCAAGATTGCATGGAGCTTCTAGATCTCAAGTTATGAATTTTGTACTAAAACCTGTCTTGTAAGGAAATCCAACAACCTGTGACTTCAAAAAATCATAAACTCATTTACAGAACCAAATTGGATGAAAGTAGTGTTAATTTCACACAAATTGGATCTCTAAGCTAATCGTTGCAAACAAAACAATAGGCAAATTTCAAGTTGTTTTTGGGATAGGAAGTGTGAAGGCCCTCTCCCCGAGGGACCCAGGTATTGTTACATCACATCCCTCAGCCCACACCTCTTGGGTTTAATCCTTTACCATGCTGCAGCACTAGGGATTCGAACTCGGGACGTGATGCTTTTTATCCCCCTCAAGGAGAGCACCTTCACCAAGATGAGTTGGTGAAGGTGCTCTCCTTGAGGGGGATAAAAAGCATCACGTCCCGAGTTCGAATCCCTAGTGCTGCAGCATGGTAAAGGATTAAACCCAAGAGGTGTGGGCTGAGGGATGTGATGTAACAATACCTGGATTTGGTGGGTCCCTCGGGGGGAGGGCCTTCACAGGAAGCTCCGAAACTGATTTGTGTAAGAGTACAAACTCTTCCAAACCTTTAATTCCACCTTGAATGTGCCCTGACCTGCAAATTTCCTAAATCAGTGTGCTTTGTAGACAATTATTGATCTCCTAAAATTGATGGAGGGTCCTATTTATAGTGTTCAGGATGTCTAGGATCAGATGGTTGGTCTCAAGGTTGAAAATCAATCCCTTGGACCTAAGGCTCGCGATCTAAGATTGAGAAAAGAGGAAAAAACCGATTTTTTTTTTTGTATCAGGTACTCTTGAGTGCCCAAAGTGTGGCGGTCTTGGGCTGACTGCCAAGCTCGAGCGGTCTTGCCTCCATGTTCGCTATTAGGTGGCACTCATTCATCTATGTATTTCGAAATGTGTTCTTTCCAAATTTATTTCTAAAGTTTTATCTTTTTTGCTTAGATATTTCTCATAAGGCTCGTATCTCAGACCATTAAATCCCAAAAGTACAAAGGCTCCAGAATTTTCCACTTGGCTTATTTAACCTCCACCCGAAGAAAATCAATTAAACATCCCTTCATGCCCATATCCCAAAATAGGAAAATAATATTCAGACCTAAATAGGTTGGATCCATGAAAATCAGGGGCGGAGCCAGGATTACAATTTGGGGGGGGCCAATTTATCCATTACAAATCCACCTTGCATCTGCACACATACAAGTTCTACATGTGCACACAGTTTCAAATTTCCCAACAACAATGAAAAATTACAGTGACTATTAACTGAGAAATTATTAAAATCAACTATAAAATTTAATATAAATATTGTACCACAATAAAATTTAATATTACTAAAAAACATAAATATTACATTGATATTTTATAAAAAATAAAAATACATTCATCTTCTCGGAACAACGTTGACCCTGAAGCTGTTGGGGTCATTGTTGATGTTGACCGTGATCCTGTCGCTCCACGAGAACCACATGCCGCCCGCGTTGTTCTGGCCAGGGAGCTCGAACCGGTTTGCTGCAGGGAACCGGAGTGGGATGAGACCGTGATCGTCTTCAGGCTGCCATTGGGTCTCCGTGAGAAGAACCATGTTGGGCTTGTACTGGTTCTTCAGGTCCCTCAGGGTACGCGAGAACTCCTGGGAACGCCTAGCGACTCCTCTGCAGTTCCACACCAGTAGTCGGGCCTTTGGCCAAGTTGGAGGTAATCGAGTGTGAAGGGGTACCCTCGGGTCACATTATGCTGTTTAGCATGCCCAGGGGATGTAGGTGCACCCCTGGAAGACTTGCACCGGTTAGGTGTGTCTGAGTGCACCCTCAGGTAGCTAGCGGCCACTCGAGATTTATCAGTGGTTTTTGGCCTCAGAATCTACCCCTTCTGAGGTTCGACATTTGGGTTTCACACCCTGATCTGATCAGAAGTAGGCGACTCACATAATCGCCACCGTTGTTTTTCAGACTTTAGTTAGCGTGCAGACTCACTTATACCTTCGACTCGGAGATCAGACGCAGTCACTTCAGCAGGTAGTTGTGCATTATCTCTTGGTGGGATCCATAGGGCCATATGCATGATATTTTCTATCTTGAGTATTATTATTACTTTCATCTTCCACTGCATGTTAATAACTCGAGATGTCATAATTATTTTATCTTTATATCGGCAGTTAGCCGGAGTTGATTTGTGATATTATGTCGGCGTGATGCCGTGATGGCTTATTATTTGTTAAGCCGGTTGATCTCGTTTATTTTTATGACATCTCGTTGTTAATACATTTTCATGGAAGTTGTTTGTATGCCCAAGCATCGGTTTTTGTACCCCGGGTTTCAAGAGTATTTTGGTAACTCTTTTCCGTTTAATTATTTTATTTTTATTTAATTGGGGTACGGGCTTCCACAGTTGGTAGCGGAGCGGGCTTCAGATCTTTGGGTTTTCAAGTGATTTTTCCCTGTGCATAAGCCTGTTTCAGATTTATAATTTCTAAAAAACGTTTTTCGACTGGTTTGCATTCATATAGGCGTTATTATGGATCCACCGCAAGACATGCACAATGCTGAAGGACAGGATGAAATTATGTTATAATTAAACGGAAATATAAATATTATTAATAGTACTAATAATACCATTACAAACAGAAACATTATATTGACCCTGATATTTTATATTTTATAAAAAGGGGAAATATTACAACGATTTTGATATTTTATTAAAATGTAAAATACATCTAACGGTTCGGAACGACGTTGACGCGGAAGCTGTTGGGATCGCTGTTGATGTTGACCGTGACTCTGTCGCTCCACGAGAGCCACATGCCGCCTCTGTCGCGCTGGCCAGGAATCTCGAACCGGTTAGCTTGAGGGAATCGGAGAGGGATGAGACCGTGATCGTCTCGAGGTTGCCACTGCGTCTCCGTCAGAAGAACCATATTCGGTTTGTACTGGTTCTTCAAGTCCCTCAGCGTACGTGTGAACTCTTGAGCGCGCCTTGCAACTCCCCTGCAGTTCCACACCAGCAGCCGTACCTTGGGCCAAGTTGGAGGTAAGCGCGTCATTCTGGGTATGGTTTGGGCCGTCATCGCAAGCTGGTAGTATGCGCCTTGCTCCACCGTCTGGCAAGTGGATTCCAGGTTGAACTCCTGAAGCCTGTCGGAGATGAAGAACATCACGGAGTTTGCCGATCCGTAGTAGGATGTCCTCAAAGTGCCGCGATCCTCCAGGTAGATCACCTCTTCCATTGGAGTGACAAAGAACCGCGATGAGTAGAGCTCGTCGACGAAGACCAGTCGGGGCATCCTGCCGAGCTCGTTTGGTAGTTCTTCGGCACGTTCATTGACCATACTGTAGGCCAATCGGTTCCTTCTGCCAAGGTTGGCACCTTCGACAAAGAAGACTGATGATGGGGCAGGCATTGTGTTTGGGCGAGTAGGTGTTTTGTTTTTTCTGAGTTTGGGGTTTTGTAGTCTGGGCGTAGGATTGCCTTAAAAATGCTTTGATGACTTACTTCTCACCACACTGTCTTTTATAACCTTAGGAGGAGCGTGTTTATTACGTTCGAATTTCAAGTGTCTGCATTTTGAAATTTTACCGTTGCCTCATTTATTGCATCGACACGCTATGTGTTTGTTGTTCAGGCAATAAATGCCAGAGGTTATCAGTCCTTTTCTACCTTAAAATTTTCAATTTCCCGGGCTACTTCAATTTGGTCTCCTTAAGACTTGTTCCTACATCTTTGTCACATGCACTCGTGACCGTTGTGGCTAGACCGTGTGGACCACACCTCGAGTAGAGTGCGTGTGCGACAAGCTTACAGCTGTTCTGACAGCGTGGAGAGATGCGAGATGAGATAGACGTTTTTGGCTCATACGGACAATTGTGGACAAGTGGGTAACGTGTCTTTCGAGGGACACATGACGCTCCCGTGATCATCGCCTTGCCAGTTAACGGGTATCTTTTCACGAGGCTAACAGACGTCACCGTTAATTGTGTACGTTACGTTTTCGAGATCGAGGATGTTCACAATTGATCCAGGGCGCCGAACATGGAAACATGTTTTATTTTAACCTTTTAATGTTTGACTCTATTACACGAGTTTTGCTTTATTTATAATCTCCTTACGATTAATTTCATACCTTTATTGCTGGTTTTAATCTATTTAAAATGGAATATCGTAACATAAGAGTTCGATTTAAGAAGAAAGCTCATTTTATTGACTTCATAAACATCTTACAACAAAGGAAAAGCACTCTACGGAGTTACATGATGTTTCAGATCGGTTACAAGTTTCTGGATATTCGCGACCTGAGAAGAGAGTCCCATATAGGCCAGTTCAATTTGCATCACTGCAGTATGGACCTTCTTCAGTGAAGTGTCCAGTTGCTTCATTATCTGCAGAGGTGTGCTGGACTCAACTGTTGCCTTGCCTTTCCTATCTTTTGCATATTTGTTACCAGAAGGTCCTTCCTTGCTTACACTCTTCTTTCGCCGTCTTGGGGGAATCACCATATGCTCCTTTAGACCGATGATCTTGGTCTTGAACCGCTTCTTAGGAGGTTCCTCATCGGAGCTTGTCGGGAAAGCCCTACCACCGATGTAACTGTTGTCCTCTGAGTCAGAGGTAGTACGGGATCTTAGTGGTGAGTCCATAGTTGTGTGTGAGTTCTCAATTATTAGGTTCGGTTTATATAAGCGGAAGAAACACCGCTTAAGGGTAAGAGCGACATCTCGCAATGAGAACGGACACCTGGTGGAGAATACCAGAAACTTATCGTGGTAGGACCTACGGACTTGATGATTGAATTTCGAGGATGAAATTCTTTTTAAGGTGGGTAGAACTGTAACGCCCCGGTTTTCCGTTTATTGATTTATTAAAAAAAAATTCGGATTTCGGTAATGGAAATTAAATTAAATTATTTTCCATTGGATTCATTAATTATGAGTGGTAAAACGTTGCTTTCGAGTTTCGTCGGACGTAAAACGAGTTTCGGGATGAAACGCGGCATATAACGTAGTTTCGGTTTAAACTACGTCGTTTTGGGTTATATAAAAAAAAAAAAAGTTGACTGAAGTGGGTTGACCGCGCCTCAGCCCGAAACGACGTCGTTTTGGGGCTGAGCCGGCCAACCCTAAAAGCCTTCTTTCCCCTTCTCCTCTTTCTCCTCTTCTTTTTTCTCACTTTCGCTTTCTTTCCCGTTGCTCCTGCACTTGCCGCCGCCGCCCCAACGGTTATGTTCCCCAACGTTATTGTCTTCCACTACCATCTCCAATCACACCATCAACAACCAACAAATTCCCAACCCCCTCCTTCTTTCTTGTTCTCTATTTCCTCTCACACACACACACAAACCGGAAGTCTCCAATTCCTCCACATTCCTTCGTCCTTCTTCCTCGTGCTCTCCGCCGCCCAGTCGTCTTTGCCAGTCGCTACCGCCACGAGCTCGAGGCGATTTGCGTCCTCACTGAGCGTGTAAGGATTGAAGGTGAGGCTGGGAACGAACCGAACCTGTACCGCCGTCGCTCGGTAAGTGCCTCCGTCGTACTTCCCCTTCCTCTTCTCCTCTTCGTTTTGGCGGAGACGGATTGATGACGATGACGGTTTGCGGCTGATTGTTCTGTCTTCCGGTGGCAGAGCTTGCAGACGCGCGGTTCGTCACGACGTCTGGGTTCGTCCTGGAGCGGTGGACGGTGGGCAGTGACGATTAATTTGTCCCATTCCGGTAAGGACCCTATGCCAATTGCTTAATACGTGTTGTTGCTGGTGTTGGTTTTGGGTTTGAATCGAGTGATTGAATGGATGTGGCAATGAGTGGTGGTTGCTTCCGGTGACGTTGTAGAAGTTTTCCGGGCAAGTTGGCAGTGTTGTTTCCGGGTAAAGAATTGCCGCCTTAGTTTGCTTAATTTCGTTTTATGCATGTGGAGTGTTGTATTTGAGCTGTATATCCTGTTGGTTGTTGTTTTGGACGATGGCAGTTGGGTGAAGTTGTTTTTGGGCTCCGGCGAAATTCCGGCGAAGTGACCGGAATCCGGCGTAGGTGTACTGTTCCGGCGAGGGCTCGGGAACTTTTCCGGCGAAGACTCGGGTTCTGCCAGCGGACGATAAATTCTCGTTTTTACAAGTGTTAGTCGGTAATTATTTATGATTTGTCTCGGTTATGTTACGTACTTAAATTTTGGAATTTATTTTACGAAATACATTTATATTTATATTTGTACATTTAGTGAATTACGGTTTACCGAGAGCGGAGAATTAGAGTGTGTGGCTGGGGAGAACTTACCGACACGAATAGGATTTAGGCCGATTAACTTTGGGCTCGGGATGGCTTTAGGACGGTTTTAGGAAAAACCGAGCCCAGGCCCAATAATTTCAATTTGAAGCTTAGGATGTTTAATTGGACTTAAGTTACGGACTTAGGACCTAATCACGGATAATTAAATTCATGGACATTAAGCACGGGTTCGAAGCCCAATTTCATAATCGGTAAATATGGACTTAAGAAAGTGGGCCCACGGCCCGGAATTTGTGATTAAAGGATTTAGTGGGCTTTAGGCCCAAGGACCGTTAATGAACTTAAATCAATGAACCTTAGATCCCTAATCGTTAGAGTTATGAAAGAAGAAAAGATCTTTTTGGACTTAGACCCGAAAATCTTATAATCGGAAGTTAGGGTCGGGAGTTACTCGATTAGAGCATACATTAGTGTACATACACGTTTTACTTCTAAAATGGGTTTAGTGACTATATCATGTACCGGTATTCAGGCACGGGAGATACCTCGGGAGCTGTAGGCTCGGATCGGGAAGAAGTCATAACTTGCATTTTGAGGTGACATTACAAGTCTTTATATATATGTTTTGTGAATGCATGTTGGTGTGGTTTGTTTGTTTACTTGCCTTGTTTGCTACATGCGATGATTGGAATTGTATACCTGCTTGTTCTCACATGCCTAATTTCTTTATGAAAAACTGCTTTGGTGATAATGTGTGATTATGGGCCGCAGGCCCGGATGAAACAGGGACACTTACAGTGCACACATCCCTGAAAGACATAATGTATCTCAACCGTAAGAATGTATGGTTAAGGGCCGCAGGCCCGGATTGGACAGGGACACATACCATTCACACTTCCCTGGAAGGCATAATGTACATCAACAAAAATGTAAAGTGTAATTAAGAATAAAATACAAAAAATTCTACTGTGGTGACGGTTGGTAGCCCCGAGGGAGGGTGGGTACCCTCGGGTCACATTATGCTGTTTAGCATGCCCAGGGGATGTAGGTGCACCCCTGGAAGACTTGCACCGGTTAGGTGTGTCTGAGTGCACCCTCAGGTAGCTAGCGGCCACTCGAGATTTATCAGTGGTTTTTGGCCTCAGAATCTACCCCTTCTGAGGTTCGACATTTGGGTTTCACACCCTGATCTGATCAGATGCGCTACCGAGACTTGACTCACAGTAGAGGGCCCATAATAATAAAAATAATAATAATGATAACAATAAGATAACGCATTGAGCTCAAACAATACGAGCTATAATACAATAAAACATTTATGTGGTGGTGTGTGATTCTGATTTGCTTGTATGCTGTACTTGTGCTCGTGAGCTACTCACCCTACGAGCATGACTTCACTTTCATGTATACTTAGACTTTTAATGTTCACTGAGTAGGCGACTCACATAATCGCCACCGTTGTTTTTCAGACTTTAGTTAGTGTGCAGACTCACTTATACCTTCGACTCGGAGATCAGACGCAGTCACTTCAGCTGGTAGTTGTGCATTATCTCTTGGTGGGATCCATAGGGCCATATGCATGATATTTTCTATCTTGAGTATTATTATTACTTTCATCTTCCGCTGCATGTTAATAACTCGAGATGTCATAATTATTTTATCTTTATATCGGCAGTTAGCCGGAGTTGATTTGTGATATTATGTCGGCGTGATGCCGTGATGGCTTATTATTTGTTAAGGTGAAGGTGAATATGGTGGGTCCCTCGGGGAGAGGGCCTTCACATCGAGTCACTCTGGGCATGCTTTGGGCCGTCATCGAGAGTTGGTAGTAGGTACCTTACTCCAGGAAATGGCAAGTGGACTCTAGGTTGAACTCCTGAAGTCTTTCAGAGATGAAAAACATGACGGAGTTGGCCGAGCCGTAGAAGGAGGTCCTCAGGGTTCCTTGGTCCTCTAGGAAGAACGTCTCTTCCATGGAAGTGACGAAGAATCTGGACGAGTAGAGTTCGTCGACGAAGACCAGACGGGGCATTCTACTGAGCTCGTTCGGTAGTTCCTCTGGATGCTCGTTGATCATGCTGTAGGCCAGTCGGTTTCTTCTGCCTAGGTTGGCACCTTCGACGAAAAAGACGGATGATGGAGCAGGCATGTTGTTTCGGACGTGTTGGTGTTTTGTTTTTCTGAGTATGGTGGTTTCTTTTGCCTTAGCGTTTTGTTGCTTTAAGATGCTTTGTGGTTTTTGCTTTCCATTGTTTTGCTTTTTATATGAGAAAAAAAATTTACCGTTACGCTCCTCACTGCCTACATTATTGCTCTATTACTTTTTACCAAAAATCCAAACCGTTTACGATCTTCTAGGATTTGCTTTTTAAAAATTTTGCCATAGAATGAATTATTGATTCGGTGATAGGAAAAGTTGAATTCTTTTCACAAAACTCCAAACCGTGTACGATCTTCAAGATCTTACTTTTTGAAAGTTTTGCCACTGATTGAATTATTTCTCTAACACTTTGTATGTTTTCGGGTTACAAGGATTTGCTTGGAGATTGAATTATTGATTTCTTTTCACAAAACTCCAAACCGTTTACGATCTTCAAGATTTTACTTTTTCAAAATCTTTGAAAATTTTGCCACTGCTTGAATTATTGCTTAATGAGAGATGTGACATTAACCCGTTAGCCACTCCCACAAAAACTCACATAACCACACTAGCCACACATAAACACTAGGAACATATAACCAAGCATTCTCTGCATATTTCACATAGCAAGTTATGGCTGATGACATGGAAGCAACCATTCATGGCCTGTGTGAGAATATTAGGATTGAGGCCGAGCACGGAAAAGCCATGGAAGCAATGTGCCGGCAACTTGTGGAACAAAATGAGCGGCTGGTTGAGATGATCCGGAACCGAGACCGGCTGGTAGATCGGTGGGAGGAGGCCTATAAGAGGCTCCGTGACAGCTGGGTTGCAGCGGCCACCGAGAGCAATGATCTAGCCCGAGAGAACAACCGCCTGAAGCGGGAGCTGAATATGAAGAAGCCTAGGCGGGCTGATTAGGATTGTAGTTTAATATTTTCAATTTTTCCTTGCATGTTCCCCCTTGTGTTTAATGAAGTGTTTTATAACACAAGTGTGTTCTCTCTTTTCGTAAATACAAGTCTCTTATCTCTTCTCCTGCAATACTATCACTTTTGGTTGGCACTTCGATACAAATTAGAGAATGTTGGCATTTTGATATTTTTTTAATTATAGAAATTAGAGAATATATTATTTTTTTTAATTTTTGAACTATTTTTTTACAATTTAACATGATTTTATGTTTCAACAAAAATAATTTATTCTTTTAACTTTCAAATTATAATATATAAATAAAAAGAAGTTTAATAAAAATTTGAAAGAGTAATTATTAATTGAAAAAACCATGTCCTTCCTCCAAAGCCACATTGAAAACCAATTGAATTAATGGAATAAACAAAGCATAAGCTGAAGTTCATGTGCAGACACATCAACGCCATGTATGCACATAAAACTTGGACCAAATTCTATCAAGTGTGAGTGTAAGTACACGCAAAGCTCATTCATGGGCAATTTTGTCATAAACTAACCCAACACATTTTGAGTGGAGTGTGAATAACGATCAGGGAGTGTAGATATGGGCTCCCTAATTCTACTTCCCCTTTAATTTTTGGTAAACAGTATTTTTTTTATTTTATTATTTATAAATAGTACTTTTAATGAACAGTAAACAATTTATTTTAGGAGGGGCCATGGCCCCTGTTAGCCCCCCCTCCCTCCGCCTCTGAATTGAAAATTATGTGTTTTTGGGTATGGAATTTCATGCTAAAATTGGGCTTAAGAGGGTGGATGGTACGTTAATCAAATAATTTGGTTACGAATCAAATGAAAGTCCAAAAGCAAAATGGAACAATTTAGCATGGCATCTGAAATACCAGTGTAATCTAACAAACAAATTTAATGGGTTAAACTTGATTGTTTATATAATCACTTCTCAGCGATCAACAACTAACTATAGCTTTATACGAAGGCACGAGGTCCAGCTAGCGGAAAGAGGGGAAGGCCAAGGAAGGGAAACGGACCTACAGACAAAAAGCATCAGGTTGTCACTCGTAAGGTTACTTTTTGTCTTGGATGGTGGATGTTCATGCTTCTTTTTGTTGTGAGGAAACAATTGCTGTATGTTGGTAAACAACCTGAATTTTTTACTGGAAAAGTTGCCTTGACCATATGGAATTGGTTGGAAGAAAGAGATCTGAATTTTTAGCAGTTGTAGCTCGCGTGGTTGCAGAGAGAATAATGACCTCCTAATCCTTGCACACTACTACTTTCACTTGCAAAAGCAACAACAAAGCCATTTTGTGTGATTCAAACTAATTTGATAAAGCCTCCATCCTGCGCTCCAAGGCGTCTAATTCCAACAAGCATTAGAACTCCATCTCAACAAAAATTGAGCCAGGTACATGCATAGTTTCTAGTTTCCGTGGTTCAGTTCTATGATTCTATCTCATGGTTACACTTCCAACAGCCACCTTAGATTATAGTACAGTACTAACGTCCCAATTCATAATTATATTAACCACCCAAATAATGGGGGATCCTGACGTGGCATGGCAGCTGAAAGCAGCAAATTCACTACTGCTGCTTCTATCCCCAAGTACGTTGCCTAACGCCCGCAGGTCTAAATCAAAATGCCCCAACAAATCATCAGCCTCAACTCAATTAACAAAGAACTTCATGTGATTTGGAATCCCTGTTGAACCAGATAAGTTTAACAGTATCCACTATCCAGGGGAAATGCTGTAACCAAGAATCTCTCAACATACAAACTGAACTGACATTATAAATGTTCTTAATTCTTAATTCTGAGACTAACAGTTTGAATAAAAAGTAAAACAGAGACATTGAAATGAAGGTGGCAAATCCGCAGGATAAGTAACTCAAAAACACTGCCTGCCAAAA
Source organism: Turnera subulata (assembly GCA_028386065.3). Lineage (NCBI taxonomy): Eukaryota > Viridiplantae > Streptophyta > Magnoliopsida > Malpighiales > Passifloraceae > Turnera > Turnera subulata. Next base: position 56,052 of record JAKUCV010004232.1, read on the forward strand.
TCAGACTCTCTACTTCTTACTTTCTTCCTTCTCAGCTTCTGCTGCCTTCTTCATCCTAGCACCCACGTGACGTTTGTTTGTACGCTCCAGACGAAGTTTGTCATATGCCTTGAATGACCTCATCTCCTCAGTAACCTTAACAAGCTCCACTGATGGCTTGTCACTCACAATGGGCATGTATTGTCCTTGTACTTGAGTTGCAGTTGCAAGTTCCTCGGGAGCAGAATCGCCAGCCTGAGACAAGAGAAGCACGAATCATGATGAGATAAGAAGAGCACACACAAAACTGTGCTTCCCTCCACAAATAAGCCAAAAGTACCTTGAACTTGCGAGCACGTCTTGGGAAGACCACAAGCTTGGCCTTGAATGTCTTCAGCCTTTGCACATTTGTTTGGAGACCCTCCAGAGACCGATTCCTGCGGCGATGATCAACTGCAATCCCGATGGTCGGGGCCAGCTTCTTAGGAATTCCAGCAACCTGGTCATTTTTTCCCATTGGTAGTCAGTGCTATTGAACACTCAGTAACAACATACATAAATTACCACATTTAAGAGCTTCCACAAACATCTAAGAAACTGTACCCCTCTCAAGATATTATAAAAATACTGTGCATATTTTCAAAACCAACTAACATATGGCTGAAACAGTAAAGAAGCTGAATCTGTATCTTCCGATTTGGCCCAAGAACACTAAGAATACCAGCATGAATAAAATCAGGGATGATTAACAGGAAAATGCAGCAGCACAGATTGCTAGTGAATCATAAGCTCAAGAGAAGCTGATATCGCCATCACAATAGAAACACTACCAACAGATAAAAGATGAAGGAAAAGAAAAGAAGGCAGTAAAAACCTTGAGCTCTTCAAGAGAAAAGCCTCTGCCAGCTTTCAGTTTCATGTTGTATTTGAGGGTCTGGCCATGGACTACGGGTCGAAGAGGGCCAGCAGTTGGGCCAGGGAAGTTCTGCACGGCCTTCTTCTGTCGAGCTGGCAGCGTTGACAAAAATTAATCACGGATTAGCTCAAAAAACAAAAACAAACACACATCTCTAACCAAACCAATAATTATGAGACGATTCATACAAAAAAAGACATGAACTCAAGGAACAACAAATCAAAACCCAGAAGCAAAAAAAAAAAAAAAAACAACAAAATAATGCAGGGGAGGGGGACTGACCGTTGCGTCTCCTGGTCTTGCGAGCAGGCTGGTTAAACCATGTCTTCACATAGTTCTGCCAGTGCTTCTTAAAGTGCGCACCCGGCACTTCATTGTTATGCTTCACCATTTCTTACCCTTCAACAATGAAAAAAAGCAAACAAATCAGTCAATATCCTCCTATTAATATGCCTCCCTCAAATTATAAAAAGAAAAAAAAGAGCACAAAATAGAGCAAAGAACAAAGCTTGGATCTGGGTGACTCAGGAAATTGCTCAAAGATACAAACCCTCAGTTCCAAAGCTATGGACAAAGAAGTTCCAGCTGCCGCTACTTTACCTTCTTCCCTAAGGAATTTTGGGAAAGAGAAACCTTGGTGTCAATACCTGCTGTTACAAGGCGGCCTGTGGTGGCTGTGGTTGTGGTTTTGGAAGTGAAAAACCCTACTTACTTACGCCTGGTGGCAGGATTCTGATTGATGCCAAAGTAGTAGAAAAAAAATGATAAAAACCCTAACACCTTTTGTTCTTGCGCCCCGGTGGGCTTTTTGTCATAATTTTTGCCACTTTTTGTTGGGCTTTTCGTTATTGGATTAAATACTGGCCCAATATCTGTTCTTAATTTCACCTGTTAATTTCACACTATTGTAAATAATAATTCATTTTTTAAAGGTAAAAAAAAAAACTGTAATGTGATTTATATTTCTTCTTCTGGGTGAATCATTTACAACAAACCGTATAGTTCTTGTGGTGGCAAAGACATCTAACTTACAGGGCATGAGTTAGAATATCCAACTTTCTATAGCAGCCAATCCGCCACTTAGTTCATGTGTCTGTACAGATATAAATGATTCCTTAAGCTTGAGTATATCATGTGTCAAAGAGTCAAACTTCCAAAATGGACACATTACACATAATTTCAATCCCAATTGTGACTGCCAGGATCAACAATTTAGTTTCTGTAATTTTATTTGGAATTAATGAAGTAAGCTATGTTTCTCGGTAAAAAAAAAAAAAGGACACATTACACACGTACAGATTACAAAACTTAATATCGGAATAGGAAAGCGTGGTCACTATTATAATTTTTTTTTTGGTAAAATAGAGAGCTTTTTATTTATTTATTTATTTCATCTGTCAAGTACCAATGCTCGTACGTACCAGACCAGATCTTCATACAATATAGATAAACAGCTATGGGGGCTTTACAATAATCTCAAGCTCAACAATTAATAGAATTTAAATCAGCTACCATATTAGTATTACACTCTTTACCATATTATTATTTATTATTTATTAAATTATTAAATATTCTTAAACCCCTGATTACTAGTCCGAGGAGAGTAAACTATGACCCGAGGTGTTTTATAGGTGTGTGATCTGTCGAGTTGTGATTAACTTTGGGTCTAAATTCCTGTAGGATATGCATTTCCCAGGGGAAGAGAAAGTCACAAATTGATTTTAGGATCATTGAGCCCCCAGTTCCACTTCATCCACAGCGTTTGCAAGGAAAAGAAGCATATGACTAATTTCATGAACGAACAAGGAGTAAACGAGTGCATGCCTGTGTTTGGATGGTTTCTGAGAAATTCATCTGTAACAGACATATCTTTGTTTTTGTATGTGTTGGTTACATTTTTGAGACCACATAACATATATATATTCTGGGTATTGGTGGAAAAAAGAGCACCAGTAAAGGCTTGTAGTAACAGAACGTGTTTGATCAATGACACGCACACAGTGATCATGATTGACTTGCTCTCCTTCTAATCATGCATCCGGTGGATGGATTTTTAAATTCTGCAATAATTGTCTTCAATGCCCTTTTGAAATGTCTTTCTATCTTTTTGGGGTACCTTTCAGGTATATATGCATCGTGTTCTATATATAACTCTTCTTCAATTGATGCAGCAATCGACCTACGCGACTATGGAAACCTTCATTCGTAATTCTCATTTCCTCATCTTTGTTTTGGCCTTACGACTGCTGCCATGTTCTTTGATGGCTCAGCAGTAAGGATCAATGAACCCCTCACTGCGGGTGACGAAAGGGCAACACCTTGGTTATCTCCTTCATAGGATTTTGGTTTTGGGTTTCTCCAGCTCAATAAGAAAGATCTGTATCTGCTAGCCATTTGGTACTAAAGAATACCAGAGACGACCATAGTTTGGTATGCAAACGGAGAAGACCTTGCACCCAAAAATTCCAAGGTACGTAGAGCTAAATTCTATACAGCGTTTGGTGCTCAAAATTGCTGAAGGTGGAGAGGTTTGGAAATCCGGTATCAGCAGGGGAGAGGCTGTCAAAAGTTTCTTGAATAACACAGGAGACCTTGTGATACCAAATTCAAGATCCCAGAAGTTGTGGTAGAGCTTTGATTGAACAACTTGGAGTCGGGCCTTCTTTTCGCACTTACCCTAAAGATACCTTGTTGCCTACGCAGATACTGGAACGAGGAGAATTTCTTTCTTAGGCTATCAGAGACCAACTTCGCCCGCGGAAGATACCAGTTCGCTATGCAGCCTGACGACAATGTTGTGCTAAATCTCATTAATTTGCCAACTGGTTATAAATACTAAGATTACTTTTCCCCTAATACTGGGGATAGCAACCAATCAGGCGCTGGGTACCTGGCAGTATTCAATGAGTCAGGTTACTTGTATGTCTTGAGATCAAGCAACCAAATACAGATCCTGACTCTTGGGAAAGTTGTTCCTGCCACTGAGAATTACCATAGAGCAACTCTCAACTTTGATGGAGTCTTTGTCCTGTACTCTCACCCCAAGAATTTCACTACCGGGACTGGAAGCTGGTCCGTCGTCATTCGTACCATGCCAGAAAACATTTGCGTCTACATTATAGGGGCCTTGGGTTCTGCAACATGTGGCTTCAATTAGTATCTGCAGACTTGATCCCGATCTGCTGGGCCGACGTGTAATAAGTGTCCTGAAGGGTTTTCTCTGCTTGATCCTGATGATATCTATGGAGGGTGCAAGCCTGATTTTCTTGCTCAGTTCTGTCACAGGAACTTGCGCAATTCCCTTGAAGAATTCGACTTTGTGGAGCTACCAAATACCGATTGTACTCTGGGTGATTACGAGGCCCCACACTTTACAACATAAGAGTGCACAAAAGCTTGCCAGTAAGATTGCTTCTGCAATGCGCTTACCTTTAGAGAAGAAAGCTGTTGGAAGAAGCAGCTGCCACTGGCAAATGGTAGGCAAGACGCAACTGTTAAAGTAACAGGTGGATCCAAAGGGATCCCCATAGTATCCTCTCCTTTTCGGAGACAAAACCAAAGTGGAAGACAAAAACATTGTCTTTCACCGCCTTAATTAATTTTCACCGGTCTTGTTAGGCTCCACATCCGTGGTAGGGCTTTACCAATAGTTTTGGCAGAGACCACTTGAAGCTAGCAAGGAGGGCCCCCAAAGCACATGAGGATGATTCTTCTTCGTCACTTGCGAATTCCAAGAATAGAATTGGTGGGGATTCAACGGAATCCGAATGTCCTTGACCAAACTCAACTGGGGAGTTATTATGTTTGATCTTATTTTGGCCGAGAGCATGTCTCTCTTCCCACCCCTCTCTAGTAGGGTTACCTTGAAACTTTGGTTTTCATACTGCCTAGCCTATTGCTTTTGTTTCGCTACCTTAAAACAAATCCTTGTGTCTTACCCGTAGTGGCTGTTGCCATTACTATTCTTACTGTTTCTGTTATTTATACTCTCGGCTACATTCTATCTGATATACCAAACCCTGACTATCAATTCCTACCTACACCCATTATTATTTCGATTTCTTCCCTGTCGGTTGTGTGTTGATCTTGCGATATGGACCCTAAGCTGAAGGCATCTTTTGGGGCTTGCCCTAACCGAAAGAATGTGCTCAAACTGGGTGAAAGTAAAACCCTCGGTCGCGAGGTCTCAAAGCATGTTCTGGCTGGTAAGGTCATCTCAGATAGGATGATAAACATGTACGCATTGAAAACAGCGATGTCGCGAGCTTGGGGCGTGAGGAAACATCTGGAGGTGAAGGAAATAGAGAGGAACACATTCCTCTTCACTTTCCAGGATGTCAATGATAGGTTGAGGGCGTTGGGGGACGGACCTTGGAACTTTAATGGCAATCACTTGGTGTTAAAGGAGTGGTTGTCTAATCAGAGAATCCAGGATGTCGACTTCTCCCGATCTGAGTTTTGGATTCAAGTACATGGGCTGGTCCCTGAGCAAATGTCTGTCTCTAATGCGGTTGAAATTGGTGACTTTGTGGGGAAGTATGTGCAGGCAGATGATCTCACAAGCGACAGTCCGGTGAGCTTCAGGCCTTTCCTAAGACTCAGAGCGCTTGTACCGGTGGATGAGCCTTTAAAGAAAGGTTTTACAAATGAGATGGAAGATGGGAACCTGATGGACGTGGAGATCAAATATGAAAGACTATCCGACTTTTGTTATAAGTGTGGAAGATTGGGCCATATATTGAGAAGTTGCACCGACCCGGTGATGGGTGTGGCAGTTCCTCCATATGAATATGGCCCATCTTTACGAGTGGACGGAGGGGGAAGACGTGGGGTGGAGGATGGTGAAGTTGGAGACGGGATGCATAAGGAAGAAGGAAGGAATAGGCGGGCAAGGGAGAGGGTGGAGGCAGCGGCGCGTGAGGCCAAAGCGCGTCAGAAGAAGGAGTGGAGGGAGAAGGGGGTAACGTATAACTCAGAGGATGAAATAATTAATGTAGGGATGGGCAGAAGGACAGAAGAACAGTGGGAGTATACAGAGGGTGCAGCACGTGGGGGTCAGGAGGAAAACCATGCTTGTACCGAAATGGGTGATGCACTAGGGCAGGGAGCTGAAGACAGGCCAAAAGTACTCCCTGTTTCAAGTAAGTCATTTGCTCTTGAGCATGCGGAAAGACAAACTTATTTGAATACGTGCCCGAGGGATTTTTATATGTCTTATATGTCCACACCCTCTTTACCCGTTTCCCCATCTGTTCTAGCCACATTACTAAATTTAGAAAAAGAGATGGGTGCTCCTGGTCAAAATTCCTTCCCTGAATCAATATTGGCCCACCCATCACCAAACCTTACAGCTTCAACAGCCTTGTCGGTATCCACCTGTGCTCACACCCCTACTTACATCGAGGCTCCATCATGTAAAAGGAAAGATGAAGGGCATGTGTTGGGCCAACATTATAAAAAATCAAAACAAACAGAATGGGCTGAACCCGATCCAATCCGTAACAACCCACCAAGTACCACATCCCTCCAGTCCTCTACTTTATTTGAAGTCTCTGTCGACCCAAGCCCAAACCCAAATGATCCTATCCCACAAGCTTTTACTGTTCTACAGGAAGGGCCCCAATTATTTATTGTGGGTTCGGATTCAAATCAAACCCAAACACAGCCCCGCCGAAGAATCAATCTAAAAAAGTTGGCTCGTCGAAATAGAAACCCCGCCCATAATGTAAACCCTATACCACAAGACACAGCTGGTGTAATTGAAACATTCCGGAACTTGAATCTTATCCCTGAACCACACAACTCATCACAATCTCAGAATACTCACACCATCACAAATCAGACCTTGACCCGACACCTAACTGCAACTCCTAGCCAAACCCAGACTATTCAATATACGACTGAAAATGAGTCTCGGGCACTGGTTCATATAGGAAATCCTCCACAGGGGTATTTGGAAAGTTGCAAAACAGGGAGTTCGAGTGAGGGCAAAGGCAAGGCCGTGGATGAGGAAGCCTGTATTGAACAGAAATTGGCGGAGGTTGCGGTGGAGCAGCCCCGCCGGGCACCATGATTTGCCTAAGTTGGAACTGCCGGGGACTCGGGAGGCCCTGTGCAGTTCGAGCTGTGCGCGACCTGGTAAGGCGCGAGAATCTCGACATTCTCTTTCTTATTGAGACAAGAAAGAGAGATAGAATGATGGAGAGAATCAAATGGAAGCTTGGCTTTGGCAATGGTGTTTTTGTAAGCTCTGAGGGGTCTAGAGGTGGATTGGCTCTTTTGTGGAAAGACGGAGTGGAGGTAAGATTGAAGTCAATGTCTAAGTTCCATATCGATGCTTGGGTGGAGGATGATAGGGTCCCATTATGGAGAATAACAGGGTTCTACGGGGCCCCAAATGCGGTGGACAGATGGCGAGGGTGGGAGGTTCTCCGAACTCTGGCAAATAAGGAAGTGTTACCGTGGCTTTGCCTCGGTGATTTTAACGAGATTTTGTGGAGAAGGGAACAGCATGGTAGATGGGATAGGGCGGAATGGCAGATGCGAAACTTTAGAAAGGTGGTGGATGACTGCGCATTTAAGGACCTCGGTTATAGAGGACAGGACTATACATGGGCAAATAACCGAGAGGGGGAGGCTTTTGTGGAAGTAAGATTGGATAGAGCCTTCTCTACAGACTCATGGTTGACTATGTTCCCTCAGGCAGTGGTTGATCATTTGCCTCATCACATCTCGGACCACTGCCCTGTAAGGGTTCGTGTGGAAGGAGATGACTTAGGCAATGGCTTACAAAGGAGGAAGAAGGTCTTTAGATTTGAGGAAATATGGGCCAGAGATGCGGAATCTGATGTTATAGTTGGTGATGCTTGGTCTGCAGTGGGAGATGAAGCCTCGTGTTTGGACGTAATTAACCGAATAAATCTTACTAGGCGTGGCCTCATTCAGTGGAGTAATGGAAAGTTTGGGGAATTACCAAAAAGAGTTATTGAACTAAAAGGCAAGCTGCAGGCCCTAGCAGATAATCCCCCCACAGCACAGACCTTTCAATCACGGAGAAGGATTTGTGGTGAGTTGGATCGTGCTCTGGAGCAGGAGGAAATTGTGTGGAAGCAGAGATCAAGGGTGTTGTGGCTACAAGATGGGGATAGGAATACTTCGTATTTCCACCGCAGTGCATCCCAACGGAGAAAGAGGAATTGGATCAGAGGTTTGAGAAATGAATCTGATGTGCTTATACAAGACTCGGTTGGTATGAACATTGTGGTATGTGAATACTTCCAACGTTTATTCACAGCAGAAGTACATCAAGTGAGGATTGAGGATGTGGGCTTTTTGGGCCAAGGTTTTGATGGCATGATGAATTCCTTCTTGCTGCGTCCAGTGGATGGGGGGGAGGTCCTCAAAGCCTTAAAGCAGATGCACCCAGGGAAATCCCCAGGCCCGGACGGAATGAACCCCCATTTCTTCCAACGGTATTGGGATAAGGTGGGTTGCTGTGTCACCCAGGCAGTAATACGAGCCATCCAGGAGGCATCTTTCCCAGAACAGTTGAACTTTACATACATTGTCCTCATACCGAAGGTAAAGAAACCTGAGCGAGTGGTAGATCTAAGGCCTATCAGCCTATGCAATGTTCTCTACCGAATTATTGCAAAGGTAATGGCAAATAGGTTGAAGATATGCTTGCCCACGATTATATCCAATTATCAGAGCGCGTTTGTACCGGGCCGTTTAATTACGGATAACATCTTGATTGCCTTTGAAATGATTCATAAGTTGAAGAGTATGAGGAAAGGAAAAGAAGGAATGATGGCACTGAAACTTGACATGTCTAAGGCATATGACCGGGTGGAATGGCCTTTCCTTGAGATGGTTATGCGAAAGCTGGGTCTGAATGAGCATTGGTGTAACCTGATTATGTGGTGTGTCAAAACCGTGTCTTACGCGGTTAGGATTAATGATGACTACACTGCTCCTTTTAAGCCAAATCAGGGACTAAGACAGGGAGACCCACTTTCCCCCTATCTTTTTTTACTTGTTGGTGAAGGATTATCCATGTTGCTAGAGCAAGCCGAAAGGGAGGGCAGATTTCAGGGGGTAAAGGTATGTCAAAGTGCACCTATGGTTTCCCATCTTCTATTCGCTGATGATTGTTTCATCTTTGCGAAAGCTACTGCGGCAGGGGCAAGCACAATAAAGGATACTTTGGCTAGGTTCCAAGCATTGTCTGGACAACAAGTGAATCTACATAAATCCTCTATCCAGTTTAGCCCTAACGTGGATTACGGGGTTAGAGAGGACATCAAATGTATCCTGGGGGTGCACGAAGAAGCTTGTCAAGAGAAATATTTGGGTCTTCCACCGCTGATTGGTAGAAGAAAGTGTGCTGTTTTCCAGGATCTGAGGGAGAAGGTATCCAAACGGTTGCAAGGATGGAAGGGCGATTTGCTCTCACGTGCCGGCAAGGAAATTCTTGTCAAGTCAGTTGCACAATCAGTTCCTACATACGCAATGAGCGTATTCTACTTGCCAAAGACGCTATGTGACGAGTTAAATTCAATGGTTTCTAATTTTTTTTGGGGGCAACAGAAGGAAAAAAACAAAGTCCATTGGCTGAAATGGGACACCCTGTGTAGGAGAAAATGTGAGGGTGGTTTGGGTTTCCGAGACCTACATACTTTTAACATGGCTATGCTTGCAAAACAAGGATGGCGCATCATGCAAAACCCGGAGTCCTTGTGTAGTAGGATACTGAAGGCAAGGTATTTCCCTAGAAACAATTTCCTAGAGGCACCTCTTGGGTCCAACCCATCATTCACATGGAGGAGCATATGGAAGGGTAGGGAGACTTTGAAGAAGGGGCTGATGTTGCGTGTTGGGGATGGTAGTGTGGCACGTATCCAAAGAGACCCCTGGATCCCAATCCCATGGTCGTTTACTGTACAGAGTCACCTCCCAGTTGAATGGCAAGATTGCAAGGTTTGTGACCTTATGATTCATCATCCGAGGAGGTGGAATGAGCCACTTATCAGGGCCCTTTTTCTTGCACATGAGGCAGACACCATCTGTGGATTACCGCTTCCTGACGGACAGAGGGTTGATCAATGGTGCTGGTTCCCAACACCAAATGGGGTTTTTACTGTAAAAAGTGCTTACTACATGCATAGATCCGCAACACTCGCTATGAGTGGAGGCGGTGCCTCTACATCCGGTCATGGGGGACTTGCACAAATATGGAATAGATTGTGGAAGCTCAATGTTCCTGGAAAGATAAAACATTTTGGATGGCGGGTGGCTCATGGAATTCTACCTACTGCTGCTAACTTGGCACGAAGACGCATTATTCCAACTGACAGGTGCCCTTTATGCAATCTGGACTGCGAGAGCGAGCTTCATGCTCTTCTTTTTTGCACCAAAGCAAAGGAAACCTGGGAGAAGCTGAATGGGAGGCCGAACTGGGAGATGTTCCGAGGTATGCAGGGCATGGAATGGATCAACTACCTACTGAATGCAATATCGTTGGATGAGGCTGGAAGAATATTGACCATTGCTTGGGCCATTTGGTTTGACAGAAATTGTGAGAGATTGGGTGACCCAAGGAAAGATCCAGTTGCTTCCTTAGCTTTTGCTATTTCGTATTGGGAGCATTTCCAGCGAGTTATGGAAGAAAAAGGCCGTGGAATGCATGGTTGTAGTACCCCTGCGAGTGCTGAACAGCAAGGGGTGCAATCATCGCTCCTACTTCAAGTGGATGGCGCCCTATTTCCTGAGCTTGGTGCAGGGGGAGCTGGGGGCGTTATTCTGAATGCAAATGGTGAGTGTCTGGCTGCCTTTTCTAAAAAACTACATGGTATTCGAGATCCCCTGGTGGCGGAGTCTATTGCACTGAGGGAATGTTTATCTTTAGCACAAATGTGTGGATTTAATCACCTGAGAGTCGAGACTGATTCACAGCTGTTGGCACAACGTTTAGCCCCTGACACCCCAAATGACCTGTCTTATCTTGGTTCTGTGTTTGCGGACATAAGGCACATGCAAATATTAGGGGCGATGGATTCGCTTCAGTATATCCCTCGCAGCTTCAATAGGAAGGCTCATAGCATGGCCCGACACGCACAAAAAGTAGTTGATGTATCTGTTTGGCTTGGGGAACCCCCTCCCTGTTTGTAACGCTGGTATGCTTTATGTAACTCTTGGGCTTTAGTGCTCACTTATGAATGAAACTTATTTCATCAAAAAAAAAAAAAAAACTCAACTGGGGAGTTGGCTATGAAGTATCCACTCACCAGAGGACACAGGGTCTAGAAAGAGAAAGAAAGAGAGAGAGAGAGGGGCTAGGAAGAGCAGGGCGCTTGAGGTCAAAGGAGGTGAAGTAATTTTTTAAAATTATGTGTTTGGTGTTGTATATATGTAGGTCTGGGTATAGGGGTGAGCTCCGGATCCAAAGTGACCAATGTTCGAATAATATTTATGAATTTCGGTCAAGTCCAAACCAAAGTTTAAAATTTTGGTTTGGACCAGACCCAATCTTTTAATAAACATTGGTTTGATTACCTTAATTAAATTTTGGTCAGTCCAAAGATTCAATTAGACCTGGACTTAAAAAATAAAAGAGTCCATATTATATCACTCTCAGTTTTTGAATTATCTTAGCAAGATGACTTCCATAGATGATCTAGCAAATTCACTTTTGAAGAAACTTAATGCTAACACTTGTAAATCTTTTGATTTTGGACAGAGTATACCTAACTCTGTAGGTAGCTATAGAACTAGCATTATTAGCACCGAATTATACTCTTGGGTTAACTATTTTGACATCCCTCCCTTATGTAGTTTCTAATCTCTTGGAGGAGGTGGATAGATAGCAGCACTAATGATTTTTGTGTGGTCTGCTATTTTTTTTGTATGTTATATTTGCATATATTAATGTATGTTCTCAATTCTTAAGCAAAAAAATGAATCGTTTATTAGTTTATTGGCTTTATAATGATCTTGAAATACTAATTATGTTATCATATCTTATATTTATTTTCTTCTTAAATGACATAGAAGGGTTTGTATTAGTTCTAGAAATTGGAAATGACAACACATTATGTTATACAAAATTTCGAACAGTTCGGACAATAGCTGTCCAAACCAAAGAAAGTTTGGATATTCGGTCTTTGAGTCTTTGGACTTCGAACATTGGTTTGAACAGCGTGGTAGAAGTTTGGTCAGTCCAAAGACCAAACCAAAATTTAGGTTGACCAAACCAAAGGACCAAACGCTCACCCCTTTCTGGGTATGTGATGTCTAAGGAGAGGGGAAGGACAAGAGGAGTTACAGGTGTAGGAAGGAAGGACTAAGGATGTGAGGCCTATTACCACCAATTCTTTTACCATTTCCCCTTTTCTATAATGGATACGATTGTGATATATTTGCAATGAGATATAAATATTTATAATACATGTTAGAGGTATTATTATATTATAAAAACCGCGTCAAATAAAAAAATGCTTAGTGACAAATAATCCTCCAAATAAAGGATGAATGCTTTGTCTATAATCTTTCAGCTCGATAAACATAATACTTTATGATCCGATGATTAATGGAATCAGTAATCACCATTCAGCAAGAATTTACCTTACTTTATTCAAACTATAACCAATATATATATAACAAAATAAAAAATAAGTAATTTTGAAACATTATGTATAAAACACCATAGTCAATAAAAAATACACAAAGTTTAGTAAAAAAATACGTAGAATATTGGTCACACTCGAAGGCGTATTAGTAATAATCACCCTTACCTAATGTTAAATTTGTTCCCCTCCCTTGAATACCAATAAATTACTTATAAGTTATAACCAATACATCGAATTATATTATGCATATTTCACGTGTTCTATTCAACGAAAATGATTTGACAAGGAATTATATTTTTTGAGATGTTGGACTGTAGGTTAATCGACATTTATGGGGTAAAACTTTTAAGATTTATTCAAGAGATAAGTCTTCTCTTTTCTAGTATTTTATTGTAATGGTTCAAAGCTAAAACTATATTTACTGCTGCAGACAACTGCAATACCTTTTCTCTTTGCGTAAAGATTGCGACACTGCTTCTGAAACGCCCCGACCAGTATTTATCGTACACAGTAAACACGTGCCGGAACTGTAACAACCCAACCCAACGAAGCACAGCATACAGTGTATACAATAGATATTTGGGCTCAACAGCCCAACATAAAAACAACGACAATAACTCAACCGGCCCAATGGCCCCAATAATAGTAAAAACAATGCACAACGGAAGACTTTAATAACTCACAAACACTGTATGCGACACTGATGCAAACTATGGATCTAAGCACTGTCCAAGGGATAGCGCCGCAGCCTGTCTGGAATGCACCAATCCTGTACCAAAAATAACTCATCCTACGGGATGAAAGCCCGCAGGTGAGGGGTGAGTCGGAAGTACTCACCGACGAAGGAAAGACAATCAATATGCACACTAAAATTACTCAAGTCGTAAACAAGTAAAATCCACCAAATAAAACAAATCAAAAGACTCAAATAAAAATCTAATTTCCAACTTTATCTTTCCGGGCCCCGTCACGGATAAGCTAGAGGTCAGACCTGGTTATCAACATATTCCGGATGCCAGACCAAATCCAGAGAACCCAGGGATCGACATCCCAAAAATACGAACCCAGGGATAGACATCCCAAAAATAATCACGGGATAGACATCCCAAGCATAGACATGCTTATTGAAACACCCGTGTCCCAATTTAATAATAAAATACTTAAACTTATAGAAATTACCAAAATACCCCTGAAACCCAGGACACGAAATCCAATATCAAAATATTATCTGGAAAGAGATTCCTAATATTCCGAGATGTCATAAAGAACAAATACAAAACCGGCTTAACAAGCCTCAAGTCAACCCGGCATCCTGCCGATACATCATCAAATACCAAATCCTGGCAACCCGCCGATATAATAATCAAAATCAAAATGACATCTCATCAAAATCCAATGCAGCGGAAAATAAAGATAAAAATAAAGCGAAAGTAAAAATGAGATGCAAGTCGGCTCTATGGATCCAACCGGGAGAAGAAGCACAGCTACCTGTTGATATAACCACGTCCGTACTCTGGGAGGGTAGAAAGTGACTGCACGCTAACTAAGAGTCTGAAAAACAACGTTGGCGATTATGTGAGTCGCCTACTCAGTGAGCAGTATAAATCTAATTATGTAGGTGTGCAGAAACAAGTTCGAAAGGAAAGAAGAGAAACAAGACAAGTATGCAAACATACAACAACCAGTACTAACATGCCAAGACATTCAAGCAAACAGTTCATTATTAGGGGGAGGTAGAAGGAGGGAGGTAGAACCGGTCATTACAGACCCATATGCTAATCCGCATATCACATGCTATCCCGCATGCAAACCCGAGGGGTATCACTTCCCGCTCGAACCAACCGGTCATCAGCACACAGTAGCCTATCTTCTACTGTACATTATCTTTATTCACAAGTTATGAGTTTATGTGTGCCAAGAGTTGTAATCTAACAGGGTTGTGTGAATAATCAACTCAATCAAATATCCGGGTCTCCGACCCACAGTACATCACACAAACACCCAAAATCACTCCACATGTTATATTCCATAACAATCCAAATATCATGCTCATAAGCAAATAGTACACTTAGGCACACAATACGGATCACAGCATATTAGCAAACAGGGCATGCAACTCAAACAGACCAATCTAACAGGCTCATGCATACAAACATAAAAAGACGTATAAAGTCACCTCAACGACGATTGTCCTATGGAGCTTTTCCCAAAACAGATCCTCCAGCTCCCGAGGTGTTACCCGTGCCTGAATACCGGCACACACAAATGTTACAAAACAATTATAACTGAAACGTGCATGCATGATCACTAAGTGCTCATCTGGGTTAAACCCGTCCCTAGCTAGCCAATTACGTAATTCCCGGGTCTAAGCCCGACAAGATGTTCTCTCACCTAAACTTCGAGTATCGGGACCTAAGGTTCACCGGGCTTAAGCCCAACTAAGTCCATAAGTAGTTCCCCGGCCTATGGCCCATTCGTTATGTTCTTAACGGGTCCCCGGGCCTAAAGCCCATCTAAGTACAATGGTTATCAAATCAAGTTATAAAAAACACATTACCGGGCCTAGGCCCGATTAGGACCAATTCCACTTAAGGGTTTTTCCCGAGTCCAAATATTCCCGGCCTGTGGTTCTACCCGTGTCGGTAAACTCCCGGCTATACACACTCACAACCCCGCACCCGGTATTCCACTAAACATCCTTTATTTTCGATACAACAATTATTCCTACATTAATTATTACATGCCATGAATGTACATCAAATTACACAGCGAGGTAATACCGTTTAATGCCGGAATAAAACCCGAGCCTTGCCAGAAAATTCATGAGCCTCGCCAGAAAATTCCTGAGCCTCGCCGGAAAATTCCGGTCAACCTCGTCGGGACTTCACCAACAGCCACCAAACCAACACGGCAATACTGCTACCATCAAACAACCAAAGCGAATTGTCAAGACCCAATTAATATACATTCCCCAAAATTCAATTCAACAACCAACAAGGACAGAACGCGAGAGTAGAAATTAATCAAGAATTGGGTAATGAATCCTTACCCAAAAAGAGTTTACTGCCAAAGCTTGAACCCGTCGACAACACCCACACCCCCTGGAAACCTCCACGCTGCCGTGTCAAACCAGACAGCAACACGCCATCCGCCGTCCACAACAGCCCCGACGACACACGGCCACCGCACCAACCACAAGTCCGTCCAACCCATCGCCAACAAACACGCACCACCATCCCCGACCGAGACAACACAACAACAACAACAAAACACCACAACACCCAACCCCATCAGTCAGTCCAACCACTCTTGAATAAAAAACAAAAACTGAAACAAAGGACCGAGAGAGATGAGGAAGCCGACGGCTTACCTCGTCGGCGATGCAGCCGGTCGCGAGAGAGGCCACACAGAATCCTCTCGATCCGTCCCTGGTCAACCGGCCTCGGGTCCTTGTGGTTCAGTCGATGGTGGCGGCAACTCAATGAAGAAGAGAAAAGAATGTTGGTGGCGGCGAGTTGTGTGTGAGGGAGAGAAGACAAGGTGATGATGATGGCGAGAGGGAATGAGAGGGTGAAGAGGAAGAGAGAGAGAGAGAGAGAGAGAGAGAGAGAGAGAGAGAGATGAGGATGAGAGAGATGAGGATGAGAGGCAGGCAGCGGACGAGAACAAAACGAAGAAATAGAATAGGAAGAAAAGAGAAGAAGAGAAAAGAGATAGGTTAGAGCTTGGCCAGCCCGAGCTCAAAACGACGCCGTTTTGAGCTTGGGCGTGGTCAACCCGCCTTGAGTCATACCCGGTTTGCTCCTTTTTTTTTTTGTAGAACCCCAATACGACGTAGTTTTAGTGAAACCACCTATAAGCCTAACTTCCAACTCCGAACCCGATTAAACTCCAACGAAGGCCATACCCGGCATACTGTCGACTTAATCCCGATATAGCCAAGGTAAAATAATTTATTTCCTAACCCAAAAATCCGAAAATTCCTCAAGGGCAAAATTGGAATAAGAATTCCGAAAATCAAATTATGAAAATTCGGGGCGTTACAGTTCTACCCCACTTAAGAAAAATTTCGTCCTCGAAATTACAAGATATGAAACATCAAAACAAATGGGGATACTGTTCCCGCATATGGGACTCAACCTCCCAAGTAGCCTCATTCGGGGAATGACGGCTCCATCTTACCCGAACCATGGGAATGGTACGACTCCTCAACTGCCGCACCTCCTGAGCCAAAATCTCCACTGGCTCCTCGACATAAGTCAAATCCTCAGAAACCTCCACCTCTATCGGGGATACAATATGACTAGGATCAGACCGATAACGCCTCAGCATCGAAACATGGAATACATCATGTATGTGCGACAGCTCCTCCGGTAAAGCCAACCTGTAGGCCAGCGGACCAATCCGCTCCATGATCTCATAAGGACCAATGTAACGAGGGCTCAACTTGCCCTTCCTCCCAAACCGGATAACACCTCTCCAGGGAGCAACACGGAGGAAAACTCTGTCACCTACACTGTACTCCATCTCCCGACGATGCTTATCGGCAAAACTCTTTTGCCGGTCCTGAGCAGCTCTCATACACTGCTTAACCACCTCGATCTGATCAACAGTCTCCTGGACTAGGTCCGGACCAACCACCTGTCTCAGACCTTCCTCATCCCAACAGATTGGACTACGACACTTCCGCCCATACAAAGCCTCACAAGGTGCCATACCGATTCTGGAGTGATACCCGTTGTTATAAGCAAACTCAACCAACGGTAATGTCTCATCCCAAGAACCACTGAAATTGAGCACACAGGCTCTAAGCATATCCTCAAGTGTCTGTATGGTCCTCTCTGACTGCCCATCGGTCTGCGGATGGAATGCAGTACTGAAATTCAGCTTAGTACCCAAAGCTGACTGTAAACTCTTCCAGAAGTGGGAAGTAAACCTCGGATCCCTGTCCGACACAATGGATAATGGAACTCCATGTAGACGGACAATACCCGAAACATACAACCTCGCCAGCTTATCCATTGTATCCGTCTGCTGAATCGGTAGGAAATGAGCTGACTTGGTCAACCTGTCAACAATGACCCAGATGGCATCATGTCGACCCCGGGTCCTCGGTAACCCGATCACAAAGTCCATAGTTATATGCTCCCACTTCCACTGCGGAATAGTCAAAGATCTCAACTTACCGGCAGGGGCCTGATGCTCGGCTTTCACCTGCTGACAAGTCATACAACAAGCCACAAACTCTGCAACGTCCTTCTTCATCCCAGGCCACAAATAATGACTCTTCAAGTTCTGGTACATTTTGGTGCTACCCGGATGCATAGCATATGGCGCATTATGCGCTTCATCCATAATCCATCTCCTCAAATCATCGACATTCGGAACACACAACCGATCATCGGTCATCAGAGCACCATCCTCCCGGACATAAAAACTAGAACTCTCTCCACCGAGAGCCTTATCCCGCAACTCTGCTAAATGAGGATCACCATACTGCAACTCCATGATCTTATCCCTCAAGGTCGGTCGGATGCTCAAACTGGCTAACAACTCCCTAGTAACATCCACCTCCAACTGTGCATCCAACGACCTCAGCTCCACCAAGTAAGGCAAAGCGTAAGAAACTGGGTCCTCATCTGCAGAAACCACTCTCTTCCGGCTTAATGCATCAGCAACAACATTGGCCTTGCCCAGATGGTACTCGATAGTACAATCATAATCCTTCAGAAGCTCAATCCAGCGTCTCTGCCTCATATTAAGCTCCCTTTGGGTCATGATGTACTTCAAACTCTTGTGGTCCGTGAAAATCCGACACTTCTCACCGTACAGATGGTGTCTCCAGATTTTCAGAGCAAAGACTATAGCAGCTAACTCTAGATCATGGGTCGGATAGTTCCTCTTATGAGTTCTCAACTGCCTGGAGGCATATGCAATTACCCGACCCTCCTGCATCAAAACACATCCCAAGCCCAGACCAGAAGCATCACTGAACACCGTGTACTCCACTCCGGGTCTCGAAATAGTCAAAACCGGTGCAGAAGTCAACCGACTCTTCAACTCCTCAAAAATCCTCTAACAACTGTCATTCCAAGCAAAAGTACAGTCTTTCCTCAACAGCTTAGTCATGGGACCCGCTATCAAGGAAAAAACCTCTATGAACCTCCAGTAGTAGCCAGCAAGTCCAAGAAAACTCCGTATCTCCGATACACTCTTCGGTGGCTCCCAATCCATGACTGCCTTGATCTTGGCTGGATCCACCTTAATGCCCTCACCGGACACAATATGCCCAAGAAATGCGACCTCATCCAACCAAAACTCACACTTGCTGAGCTTGGCATAGAGCTGCTCTTCTCTCAACCTCTACAAAACCTGTCTCAAGTGGTCCTCATGTTTGGCCTTACTACTCGAGTAGACCAAGATATCATCAATGAACACTACCACAAACCGGTCCAGAAATTCATGGAAGACCTGCTGCATCATACATATAAATACTGCCGGTGCATTCGTCAGCCCAAATGGAACAACCACAAACTCATAATGACCATACTGAGTGCGGAATGCAGTCTTCGGTATGTCTTGCTCTGCAATCCGAACCTGATGGTAGCCAGATCGCAGGTCAATCTTCGAGAACACGGATGCACCCTACAACTGATCGAACAAGTCATCGATCCGGGACAAAGGATACTTGTTCTTCACAGTCACCTTGTTCAACTGCATATAATCCACACACATCCTCATGCTGCCATCCTTCTTCTTCACGAACAAGACCGGGACACCCCAAGGTGAGATGCTTGGTCTAATGAAACCCTTATCCAATAACTCATCCAGTTGTTTCTTCAACTCCTGAAGTTCTGTCGGAGCCATTCTGTAGGGCGGTATAGATATAGGTGCAGCTCCCGGTACCAAGTCAACTGTATACTCCACCTCTCGCTCCGGAGGCAACCCAGGTAAGTCATCAGGAAATACATCAGGAAACTCCCGAACAATAGGGATATCCTCCACTCCAGGTACTGGTACCGAGGAATCGATCACATGAGCTAGAAAAGCATCACAACCCTCTCGGATCATCCTAAAGGCTTGGATGGTCGAGATACAACACGCCGATAGAGCTCTTCGCTCTCCAACGAACACCAATCTACGCCCCAACAGAGAAAACAAGGACACTTCCCTGGCCCGACAATCAACTACTGCCTGGTGTCTGGACAACCAATCCATGCCTAAAATAACATCAAACTCTCCCAAGTCTATGACAGCAAGATCAGAAGGAAAACTCTCACTATGATACTCTATCGATACGTCTCTACAAACTCGATCAACAACTACTATATCTCCAGTGGGTAAACGGACTCTCAAGGGTCTACTAAGGTTATCATCCTCTATGTTATGGGTAGTCATGAATGCACGTGATACAAAAGAATGTGTTGAGCCTGGATCAATTAAAGCATGTGCATACTGACCAAAAACCATAAAGGTACCTGCTATAACCTCTGGAGCATCAGCAGCCTCCTCCCGGGTGATGGCATAAACCCTAGGAGCTGCAGCAGACTGAGTCGCACCTCCGCGGTTCGGAGCTCCAGAACCTCCACGACCTCGACCCTGCTGTCCGCCACCCCTGTTCGGACCAGAAGAAACAGCACCACTAGCCACGGAACTCTGTACTGTGTACTGGGAACCATTGCCACCATTATCCTTAATCCACTTGTAGCATGATGATTTCTGGTGTCCCGGCTTATTACAATACCAGCATGTACCCGAGAATCGTGCCGAGAAACCCCGTCCCTGAGAGCCAGACTGATAGGACCGTCCTCCCGAGGATCTGCCTGGTCCACCCTGATAACTCTACCATCGGAACTTCTTCGAACCCTAATAAGGAGAACCCTGTCCACCAGAATAATCTACACCTCTGGCATCAGAATACTGCCTCTTCTGACCCGAAGCAGATGACTGCTTCCTCTGCTTGGCTGTCCGAGCCTCCTTCCCGATCAACTGAACCCTCTCAGCATCAAAAGCAGCCGCACAAACTGCCTCCCAAGTCTTGTACCATCCACCAGCCACAGCTAACGCCAACTCTGTACGTAAGCCGTTAACAAACCGCCTACACTTAGTCACCTCATTGGGCACAAACTCTCTAGCATAAGATAGAAGGATGCTGAACCGGATCCTGAAAGCAGACACAGTCTCATCTAGACCCCGCTTCACCTCAAGAAAATGCTTCTTCTGCTCCTCCAGAAAACCAACAGTAAGAAACTCCTTGTAGAATTTCTCCTTGAAATCCTCCCAAGGCATCCCCACAGGCTTCGGTAGGTTGGCCACAAGAACCCAGGTCACGACCACCACGAAACAGTCTTAAACCATCGAGTCGTACCACTACTTACCACGTGACAATTATATTACCGTCAATAAAATCAAATCGTAGGGATCGACATCCCTAACCAAAATACCGGGATAGACATCCCACTCCAAAATCAGGGATCTTATTTAATTCCATTATACCTATTCCAAAAGACACAGAAAATCAACACGGGGATAAACATCCCAAAAAAACCAACATGGGATAAACATCCCGACCACAATCACAACAAATGCAACCAACAACAATGCAATAAACATCAAGCACAATAACCGAGTAATACAGGCACATATTGAAGGAAATCCATCCTCACCTTGGCCGATTACTCAACTCCGGAAACAATGACCGGTCCGACACCGGCTCCTCGGGAAATTGCCCGATATCCAAACCTATACCATAAAACAATATATACACATAAATGCACATAATCGGTATACTATGATGCCAATACAGTGAAATAACCCAATCCCGGTTCTTATCCTTTATTATTACCCATTACCGAAAATATTATACCGTACGTATTCCCGAATATAATTTCGGTACCATACTTTAATTAAAACTCTCTTAAAAATATTTTCATAAATTAATTCTACTTCCCAAAATATAATCACCATAATTTTCTGAAAAAGATAACATATGTATATATTTATTTTCTAAAATATTACATTTTTAATAAAACTATTTACCATAATATAATTACCAAATATTGTCATTTACCAAAAATATATATATATATATATTAATCATATGCTATGTGTTATTTCTCAGAAAATATATAATCATAAAAACTCACTCTGAAAATAAATACAATTTAATATATATACATTTTTATTTCCTAAGACAAAATATTTTCCAACAATTATAATTCAACATAAATGTATATATTTCAGAAATATACCTATATATATTTTCCAAGAATAATAACATATACATACTGTATTCCAGAGAAATAATAACGTATAATTTTAATTTCCAGAAATAATTTCAAGGTATGTATCTTTTTCCTAAATAAACATAATACTAATTTTCAAAACAAAATATAACTATCTTTAATTTTCAAAATCAAGTATATATACATATATATATATTTCTTCCCAATAGCATAATTAAAACTAACTATATTTCCAAAAGATAAATACATATTTTTTTCCAAATTAAAATCAGCAAAATGAGTTGATATATATATATATATATATGTTTTTTTTAATTTAAAACGGGCTGCCCAGGACCCAACCCAGGCGCGACCCGGCCAAGGAAACGGATAAAACCCGACCTTACCAGCGGGTATACGGGCGGCGGCGCGACAACAGGCTGAGGGAAGGAAAGGCGAGCTCAGCTGCGGCATCAGGTGACTTGGTGCGGCGCGAGGGCGGCGGAAAGGAGGCGCGGCGACAGCAGGAGGCAGAGCAGGCGCGGAGGAAGCAAGATCCGCCGGGTCTGTCGCGGGTCAACGGCGCGTCACGACGGCTCCGGCGGTGGAAGACGATAGGGGCGACGGGGTTGAGGTCGCGAAGGCACGGGGAAGGCCAGGCTGGCGGCGATGCGTCGAGATGCGGTGCGAATCGCCACGGCGTGCATAGTAACCGGGGAGGGTGACGCAATGTTCATCTTCTTCCGGGTTTTTCTCTTTTTTTTCCTTATTTTCTTTCTTTTTCTCTATTTTCTTCTTTTTTCTGATTTTCTGTTCTCTTTTTTTTTCTTTGTTTCTTCTTTTTTTTTTTTTCAGTTCTTCTTTTTTTTTCTCCCTTTCTTTTTTTTTATGTTTCTTTTTTTTTCTCCTCTCTTTTTTTTCTTTTCTTTTTCTCTCTTTTTTTTTTCTCTCTTTTTCTCTTTTTTTTCTCTTCTCCTCTTCCCCTCTCCTGCTTTCTTCTTTTTATAGACGTAATATACTGTGCATCATGTGAATCCTTAATAATGCAGCGAGTCCGGTCCGGACCAGAGAATAACTGATACTCCCTTAGTTATTTTCCGGTGTGATTTTCTGAGAAATTCCGAAACCCGAAAAATACCGACTTAGGCCCGAAAAATCCACGGAAAAATCACGAGCGCGGGAAAACTCTCGGTTTCGTAAAACGACGTCCGATTTACCTTGAATTAATTACCCAAGATTAATTCTTCCGGTAAATCACTGTAAAAAACTTTTACAGTCCCGGTAAAAATCAAAATTTTTATCCGGGCTGTTACAGCCTACCCACCTTAAAAAGAATTTCGACCCCGAAATTCCATCTTATCCGTGGGTCCTACCACGATAAGCTTCTGGCACACTCTGCCAGGTGTCCAACCTCAACCCGAGATACCGCTTATACCCTTAAGCGACATCTCGTCCTCTATAAGAACCAAACCTCATGACTGGCAAACTCACACACAGTCATGGACTCTCCACTGAGATCGAGAACTACCTCAGACTCCGAGAACAATAGCTACATCGGCGGCACTGCTTTCCCGACAACCTCCGATGAAAAACTTCCCAAGAAGCGGTTCAAGACAAACATCATCGGCTTGAAAGAGCACATGGTCGTCTCCAGCAGACGGCGAAAGAAACGTGCTCCCAAGAAAGCTGAGGATAAGAAGGGCAAGGTGATAGCTGAAAGCAGCACTCCGCAGCAGACACTGACGCAGCTGAACATCTCACTGAAGAAGATCAACTCGGCGGTGTTGCAGATCGAACTGACGTGTGTGGAACTCTTTTCTCAAATGAAAAATGTCCAAAAGCTTGTAAAAGACCTAGAGAAGCAAGTAACTCCTCAGAGTACTTCTTCTCCTGTTGTAAAACCTTATGAATTAAATAAAATAAGTTTCCTTTTGAAAATCAAAATCTCTTATTAAATTATGTAAACTCATGCTAACAGAAAGTTAAGAACATCTCAAAGCAAAACAAAAATCAACTATAAGAATATAAAATCAAATATAAGGAAATTAAAAACAAAACTTGTTTTCATGATCGGTGCTCGTATCGGACATGAACACCCTCGAACCAAGGAACGTAACACGTGCAACTAACGGTGACGTCGGTTCCCTCGTGGAAAAGACATCCGTTAACTCGCACGGTGACGATCACGAGAGCGTCCTGTGTCCCTCGAAAGAAACGTAGCCACTTGTCCACAAATTCCGCATGAGCCAAAAACGTCTGTCAGGTCTCGTATCTCTCCACGATGTCCGAACAGGTGTAAGCTTGTCGCACATGCACTCCACTCGAGGTACGGTCCCATCCGTCTAGCCTCAACGGTCACAAATGCATGTGATAAAAGATGCAGGAAAACATAGAAAAACCATGAAAAGAAAGGTATTCCATTCCAAAAAAAAAGAGAAAGTTCGAGAACGATTCGAACGGCTTCTCTCGAAAATAGGAATTGAAATATATACTCGAGAGAAGTAGAGCGAAAGAAAATCAAGAGATGGAAAAAGGCTGAAAAACTCTGGCATTGCAGCCCGAAAAACGTATAAAGTAACGAAACAATAAATGAGGCAACGACAAAATTTTCAAAAAGCAGATCTTGAAAATAAAAAACAATAACCACGCTCCCCTTAAGAGTATAAAAGATGGAGCGGTGAGGTGTAATTCATCAAAAGCATTTTAAGGCAAACAAACGCTCAAAAAAACAAAACCACAACGCTCAAAAACAAAATACCCACTCGTCCAAACACGATGCCTGCTCCAACTTCCGTTTTCTTCGTCGAAGGTCCCAACCTAGGCAGAAGGAACCGTCTGGCCTACAGCATGGTCAACGAACGTGCTGAAGAACTACCGAACGAGCTCAGCAGGATGCCGTATCTAGTCTTCGTCGACGAACTCTACTCATCGCGGTTCTTCGTCACTCCCATGGAAGAGATGTTCTTCCTGGAGGACCATGGCACTCTGAGGACCTCCTACTACGACTCGGCAAACTCCATCATGTTCTTCATCTCCGAAAGACTTCAGGAGTTCAGCCTGGAGTCCACTTGCCACTTCCTTGAGCAAGGTACCTACTATCAGCTCTCGATGACGGCTCAGAGCATGCCCAGAGTCACTCGTCTGCCCGTAACTTGGCCCAAGGCCCGACTACTGGTGTGGAACTACAGAGGAGTCGCAAGGCGTTCCCAGGAGTTCTCGCGTACTCTGAGGGACCTGAAGAACCAATACAAACCAAAACATAGTTCTTCTGACGGAGACCCAGTGGCAGCCTCAAGACGATCACGATCTCATCCCACTCCGGTTCCCTCAAGCAAACCGGTTCGAGCTTCCAGGCCAGGACAATAGGGGCGGCATGTGGTTCTCGTGGAGCGACAGCATCCAAGTCAACATCAACAATGACCCCACTAGCTTCGGGGTCAATGTCGTTGCAAGGCGATAAATGAATTTTTATTTTATAAAATATCAATGTAATATTTCTGCTTGTAATGAAAATATTAGCAATATTTATAATATTTATATTTCCGCTTATTTATGGCATCATTACCTCTTATGTGTATGTTCTGCGACAGCTGGCGTCCCTTGACTGGATCCATAATGCACTAACTAAAATGATATAAAATAATAAATAAATGGAGCGAACTATGCAAAACAAGGACAACAAACACACAAGGACTGCCCAACAAGACCTAACGCCCGCTCCGCTACCAAAATGAAACGCCCCGACCCGTATTTACCGTACACAGTAAACACGTGCCGGAACTGTAACAACCCAACCCAACGAAGCCCAGCATACAGTGTATACAATAGATATCCGGGCTCAACAGCCCAACATAAAAACAACGACAATAACTCAACCGGCCCAATGGCCCCAATAATAGTAAAAACAATGCACAGCGGAAGACTTTAATAACTCACAAACACTGTATGCGACACTGATGCAAACTATGGATCCAAGCCCTGTCCAAGGGATAACGCCGCAGCCTGTCTGGAATGCACCATTCCTGTACCAAAAATAACTCATCCTACGGGATAAAAGCCCGCAGGTGAGGGGTGAGTCCGAAGTTCTCACCGAAGAAGGAAAGACAATCAATATGCACACTAAAATTACTCAAGTCGTAAACAAGTATAATCCACCAAATAAAACAAATCAAAAGACTTAAATAAAAATCCAATTTCCAACTTTATCTTTCCGGGCCCCGTCACGGATAAGCTAGAGGTCAAACCTGGTTATCAACTTATTCCGGGTGCCAGACCAAATCCAGAGAACCCAGGGATCGACATCCTAAAAATACGAACCCAGGGATAGACATCCCAAAAATAATCATGGGATAGACATCCCAAGCATAGACATGCTTATCACTAGAACCCAGGTCACGGCCACCACGAAACAGTCTTAAACCATCGAGTCATACCACTACTTACCACGTGACAATTATATTACCGTCAATAAAATCAAATCATAGGGATCGTCATCCCTAACCAAAATACCGGGATAGACATCCCACTCCAAAATCAAGGATCGACATTCTTGTCACTATTAATTATTTAATTCCATTATACCTATTTCAAAAGACACAGAAAATCAACACGGGGATAAACATCCCAAAAAAACCAACATGGGATAAACATCCCGACCACAATCACAACAAATGCAACCAACAACAATGCAATAAACATCAAGCACAATAACCGAGTAATACAGGCACATATTGAAGGAAATCCACCCTCACCTTGACCGATTACTCAACTACGGAAACAATGACCGGTCCGACACCGGCTCCTCGGAAAACTGCCCGATATCCAAACCTATACCATAAAATAATATATACATATAAATGCACATAATCGGTATACTATGATGCCAATACAGCGAAATAACCCAATCCCGGTTCTTATCCTTTATTATTACCCTTTACCGAAAATATTATACCGTACGTATTCCCGAATATAATTTCGGTACCATACTTTAATTAAAACTCTCTTAAAAATATTTTCATAAATTAATTCTACTTCCCAAAATATAATCACCATAATTTTTTGAAAAAGATAACATATGTATATATTTATTTTCTAAAATATTACATTTTTAATAAAACTATTTACCATAATATAATTACCAAATATTGTCATTTACCAAAAATATATATATATTAATCATATGCTATGTGTTATTTCCCAGAAAATATATAATCATAAAAAGTCACTCTGAAAATAAATACAATTTAATATATATACATTTTTATTTCCTAAGACAAAATATTTTCCAACAATTATAATTCAACATAAATATATATATTTCAGAAATATACCTATATATATTTTCCAAGAATAATAACATATGCATACTGTATTCCAGAGAAATAATAACGTATAATTATAATTTTCAGAAATATTTTCAAGGTATGTATCTTTTTCCTAAATAAACATAATACTAATTTTCAAAACATAATTTAACTATCTTTAATTTTCAAAATCAAGTATATATACATATATATATATTTCTTCCCAATAGCATAATTAAAACTAACTATATTTCCAAAAGATAAATACATATTTTTTTCCAAATTAAAATCAGCAAAATAAGTTAATATATATATGTTTTTTTTAATTTAAAACGGGCTGCCCAGGATCCAACCCAGGCGCGACCCGGCCAAGGAAACGGGTAAAACCCAACCTTACCAGCGGGTATAGGGGCGGCGGCGCGACAACAGGCTGAGGGAAGGAAAGGCGAGCTCAGCTGCGACATCAGGTGACTTGGTGCGGCGCGAGGGCGGCGGAAAGGAGGCGCGGCAACAGCAAGAGGCAGAGCAGGCGCGGAGGAAGCAAGATCCGCCGGGTCTTTCGCGGGTCAACGGCGCGTCACGGCGGCTCCGGCGGTGGAAGACGACAGGGGCGACGGGGTTGAGGTCGCGAAGGCACGGGGAGGGCCAGGCTGGCGGCGGCGCGTTGAGATGCGGTGCGGATCGCCACGGCGTGCACAGTAACCGGGGAGGGTGACGCACTGTTCATCTTCTTCCGGGTTTTTCTCTTTTTTTTTTCCTTATTTTCTTTTTTTTCTCTATTTTCTTCTTTTTTTGATTTTCTGTTCTCTTTTTTTTTTCTTTGTTTCTTCTTCTTTTTTTTTTTTTTTTTCATTTCTTCTTTTTTTTCTCCCTCTCTCTTTTTTTTTTTTTTTTTTTTTTTTTTTTTTTTTTTTTTTTTTTTTTTTTTTTTTTTTTTTTTTTTTTTTTTTTTTTTTTTTTTTTTTTTTTTTTTTTTTTTTTTTTTTTTTTTTTTTTTTTCTGTTCTTCTTTTTTTTCTCCCTCTCTCTTTTTTTTTCTGTTTCTTTTTTTTTTTCTTCTCCTCTCTTTTTTTTCTTTTCTTTTTCTCTCTTTTCTTTTCTTTTTCTCTCTCTTTTTTTCTTTCTCTCTTTTTCTCTTTTTTTTCTCTTCTCCTCTTCCCCTTTCCTGCTTTCTTCTTTTTATAGACGTAATATACTGTGCATCATGTGAATCCTTAATAATGCAGCGAGTCCGGTCCGGACCAGAAAATAACTGATACCTCCTTAGTTATTTTCCGGTGTGACTTTCCGAGAAATTTCGAAACCCGAAAAATACCGACTTAGGCCCGAAAAATCCACGGAAAAATCACGAGCGCGGGAAAACTCTCGGTTTCGTAAAACGACGTCCGATTTACCTTGAATTAATTACCCAAGATTAATTCTTCCGGTAAATCACTGTAAAAAGACTTTTACTGTCCCGGTAAAAATCAAAATTTTTACCCGGGCTGTTACAGCTTCAGCCATTAGCAAGCAGAAGCCTCTACTACATTAATGATTTTCCTTTTGTCTACGTATAATCTAATATTTTGTGATGAGTAGTTGGCTTGATAGCCGCCCCAGCAACTTGATCCCTCAACTAAGTAGGCATAAATCTGCAGTATTTTTGTATGATTTGCTGATGTCATGCATACATTTTCTGCTCTTCCTAGATCTAGTAGAGTTTCTTGGATGAGAAAAAAAAAAAAAGAGAGTAGAGTTTCCATATCAAAATTTGGTAATGTTAGGATTTTGTACAGTTCTCCTGGTCCGGTTCATGCAAATGCCATGCACCTTGTTTTTTTTAATGAACAACCTACCTGCATCCTTTTTACGCTTCATTTCGTAATAAAATCTCAAAAAAGAGGAACAAATTAACGCGAAAACGGAGTAATAATGGATCAAAGCCAGCGAGCGAATCA
This sequence comes from Turnera subulata, assembly GCA_028386065.3. NCBI lineage: Eukaryota > Viridiplantae > Streptophyta > Magnoliopsida > Malpighiales > Passifloraceae > Turnera > Turnera subulata. The sequence goes on from JAKUCV010004232.1 coordinate 85,037, forward strand.
CGGCAACCACCTCAGCCTCCCAGAGTTGACAAGTTCCACCCAGTTCGCGCTGCCATTCTTGATCTCTTCTTCCTCTATTTAGGGGTACTCCCACTACTAGAAAACCTGGATTTAGCGAGGGATTTTTGCGAGGGATTTCTGCCCCTCACAATTGCGACGGCGTTTGCGAGGGATTTCTTGGTAGTATTGTTATGTCGGATTCTGTAAGGGAATTATTCCGCCGCAAAAATATAGTGATGGTTTTAGGGAGGGATTCATAAATCCCTCACAATGTTTGTCTGCGCCAAAGACCCGCCATTTTTGTGAGGGATATTTCCATCACCATTTGTGAGGGAAAAACAAATCCCTCGCTAAGTTTGGACGAAAAATTCCCGGCAAAAAAAATTCACTACCCGCCGAGTTTTGCGAGGGATTTGTCCGTCACCATTGTGAGGGAAAAATAATCCCTCGCTAATTTGTGACGGGAAACAATCCTCATAATGTTGGAAAAAAATCTTCAAATTTGTGAGGGAT